>CAMPET010000121.1:4631-34462 GCA_946803715.1 Beroe ovata
TGTGTGTGTGTGTGTATCGGCGTCATTGTGAAGATCTGATGACAACTTCCTCCCGGAATCTCGCCATCCCACCAACGCTCTCTCCCCCCTCATTAAACAACTCCACTCTCTCTCTCTCTACACAGAGCCGCATGTAGCACTTTCCCTCCCATTAATCCTTATATGGAGTCCGCGTCCGTTTACTCTCAACAGAACATCTCGACCTACTCTATAATAAGTCTTCTTTGTTGACCAGCCGCATTGCGAATACTCAGAAAGAGCGAGGGAGAGAGAGAGAGAGTTGCTCTGTGCGCTGACCTCCCATTGGGCCACGTGACACGCGTTCTCCCTCCTCATTGGTCAGACGGCCAGGTGGCACACGGTGATTGGTCGCGCGCGCTGGAGAGCGCTCTCTGCTGGATGATGACAGCTGATTACGAGTGTGTACAGAGAGAGAGAGTTGGTGGTGGTGGCTAGCTCTCACTGTGTGTTGTGTGTGTGCTTGAGAGAATGAGAGAGATGGAAGAGCGGCTCTTTGCGTGCATCTCAGAAACATGTTGTTTATAACAAGGTCATGATAGTCGAGAGAAAGGAGGACTGTAGCAGATGGAGGAAGAGAAGGCGAGTAGCTGAGGAGAGGGGAGTAGCTGAGGAGAGGGGAGTAGTTGAGGAGAGGGGAGTAGCTGAGGAGAGGGGAGTAGCTGAGGAGAGGGTCAGTGCAGGCATATGACATGCAGGAAACTGTGGCCATTTGTTGCGCACTGCGCAGTCTATGACTAGTATTATACAACTCTACTGCAATCATGGTAGGAAAAACAGTGGGAAATGTTCCGTAATGATGGGAGAGAAGTCGCGTTGCCCAGTTTAATTGTGAGTTCGTTGTGTAAATTGAACAATGTATTATGTACATTGCACAATGTATACTGTATAGTGAGTTACGGATGCCTTGAAGTGTAATCATCGCAAGCTGTATTCTTCTGATGTATAGTGTATGCTCGTATTTCTTCTTAAGTAAGTTGGAATTTGGTTGGGTGTATTTGTATGACGATTGGTGCTTTGTCTGTGTGTAATTTTGTAGGAACGTCAAGCTGTGTGTGTCACGTTTGTGTGTGTGTGTGTGTGCGTGTGTGTGTGTGTGGTCTGTGTGTGTGTGTGCGTGTGTGCGTGTGTTTGTGTGCTAGCACGCTTCTCATTGTTGCTCCATGAGTACATTCTATATAATATCTAACGTGAGATCACTGCCGCTACATGTCTTGTATTATTTCACTAGCCCGGTCGTTTGCTCTGTTGTGATGATTTAAAACCTTTTCATAAGAAAGTACATTGAGTTCATACACTTCAAAATTATAAGGAATAAGCAGAAGCCTGTATATTGAGAATAATCTGGAGCGTTTATCCCATTTCGATTATCCTTAGCCTCTAGACTCATCGATCAAGCCAAAATTTACCTGCCTATTTGATGTGTTGTCCTCTACTCAAATGGACCGCGTTTTAAACTCTGAGTGTTTCTGTATGACTCATCACTATTTNCACACACACACAGATACAGACACACACATATATATAGAGACACACACACATACAGAGACACGCGCAGATACACACACATGTTTGAAAGAGTATCGATATCTGTGATGGTATAATTTCTTCAATTGACTGCCGGCTTGTAGAAATCAGTTTCACTGTGCGAACAAAAGCAACACTTATCTGAACATTGCTTAATACTCGGACACCTGCTACATTTGGGACACTGAGACAGTAAACGCCCTTAGGAGACACTCTCAGAGAGACTCAACACAGGCCTTGACAATGACAAGGCATTGTCTGATAGGCCTGCAAGACTGGTACCACTGGTAATCGAACCACTGATTTGTACTCTTCATCCAGTGTTATGTTACAGAAAGCATTTGTTCACTGTTCAGTCTTTATTTGTGTATGTACTATGTATGTATGTATGTATGACTATTGACTATTATATGTATGTTATATTTATGTGTTTGTGCGTGTTTGACAGCGTTTGTGTATGTGTGTCTGATTTCTGAATTCATATGTTCTGTGTATAGTTCTGTTTGTTTGTTTGTAATTTTTATCCGTCATGTTACAGACGCAGGAATCCTCCAATGTAGAATTTAACACTGTCTTGGACATCGCACATATCGGGATTGTATTATGAATTCTCTGTAGATACACTGGTGAACGCTGTCTCACTATTATACTGAATAGGCTTATATGTGTCGTGGGCAGTGTACAATGTGCTGGCTTACCCTGAGACATATTCTTCTTCATGCTTGATCACTGATCAGCCCCTTGGTTGGGATTGATTACGGGGATCAGATTATAGGGTTATTAATCAGATACTGAATTGGGAAATTGAAACTTTCCCTATTATGAGCGAGAGTACCGGCAGGATCACTGTAGATACTATGATGTCATAGTGTCTTTTACCCGGTGATCATAACTGGCTTGTGATGAGGCTGTAGGCAGTTTTCACCTGTGACTAGGGATTCCCCCTCTGATAGTATTCCCCAATTCTACGGAAAATGCAGTTTGATATTAAATTAAATGTCACACTTGTTTGTCAGTCCTGGAGTTAATTGTGATGATGCTGTAATGCAGTCGGTATGCTGCGCTCACACCCCCCTCCTATATACTGAGCCCAGTGTTAACTGTTATAGGTATGTGCTGTGAGCATCGGGCAGTGGGAACTATGAGCTACGGGCATTCAATGCCTGCCATTGACACACGGTCGCTAAAATTGAGTGGTATGGGAGACTCTTATGCCAGTTGTAGTGGGCACTGGGCATCATTATGAGGGGCTGAATCTCCACTCATCACGAGCCCTCATCCCTCCAGCCTCCCCTCTCTCCATATCCTAGGTAAACGTTTTGTTACGCCCAGGAGCTTCCCTCTTTGTTACAATGGGAAAACCTCTCGTGTATCGGTGTTGTTTCGGTTGTATCTACTAACTCTTTGTAAAGCACAAAAGTGTAAATTACGGCTCTCTCATGGTTGAGTCTCAAGGATGATATAGAGGCAGCATCACTTGGAAGACAATAGTGATTGTTGTGTACAATGTACATCTTTGCAGTCGAGGTTGTACAACTGTATAAGATGGAACATTGGTTATGATGGTATGGGTGATGTTATGGATAAAGTTTGTCCAGTTTAACTGATGATAACATCATGATGATGTATTACACTCTTTATCATCATGATGATTGATGATGTATTACACTCAGGTATTGCTGCACAGGTGATGACTGATGAGTTATGATGTAGGGAGAGAGTAATGATACAGAGAGAAATTGAGAGAGAGTGTCTTCAGTTACCCTCTCCCGAATAGCAGGGTACCACACAACGACATGGCTTCGATATCAACCCCTCGTATTACACACGAACTTTTAATTAGTCTTCTGTGTGTGTGTGTATGTGTGTATGTGTGTGTGTGTGTGTGTGTGTGTGTGTGTGTGTGTGTGTGTGTGTGTGTGTGTGAGTCTGTCTGTCTGTCTGTGAGTGCGTGCGCGTTTCCGTGAGTGTTGCTGTTTCTGTGTGTGTGTGAGTCTGAGTGAGTGAGTGTGTGTCTGTGCGGCTTTGTGTGTCTGTGTATTCGTGAGTGTGTGTGTTTCTGTGTGTGTGTGTTCGTACCTGCGACAGTTCATGTTTGTGTGCGTCGTACAATGTAAGAATGTACAACTGGCTGGTTCCGCTGTACAATTTTCAATATACATTCCGATGGATGTACTTTCTGTTAATGTACCTAAGACCTTAATACCCTAGTAGATACTGTATACTGATCACCTTCAGTTCACTAACGCATTTTGCACACGCACACGCATACACACACTCACACACACACACACANTGTGTGTGTGTGTGCTTGTATGTGTCTGTCTGTGTGTCTGTGAGTGCGTGCGCGTTTCCGCGAGTGTTGCTGTGTCTGTGTGTGTGAGTCTGAGTGAGTGAGTGTGTTTCTGTGTGTGTTTGTACCTGAGACAGTTCATGTTTGTGTGTGTCGTACAATGTACAACTGGCTGGTTTCACTGTACAATTTTCAATATACATTCCAATGGATGTACTTTCTGTTAATGTACTTTAGACCTTAATACCCTAGTGATACTGTAGGTATACTGATCACCTTCAGTTCACTAACACATTTTGAACACGCACACACACACTCACACACACACACACACAGATACAAACAGCTACACTGACACACAGACACACACACAGACACACTCACACACACAGTGTGTAACCAGCTATTCTATTTATAACTTGAAATACTATAAGGTCTGCAGGGTAGAGAGGACACTCTCAGAAAACAATGACCTCTGCCCCTGTGAGGTCCTCTTAAAGAAGGGATTAGGGGGCTTGCAGTTGCAGACTGTGGCATCCATATCGTGTTTAGAATAGTCATTATTATAGTCGATTCACATTGCACTTTAGTAATCATTATAGTGTGATA
Organism: Beroe ovata; assembly: GCA_946803715.1. Classification (NCBI taxonomy): domain Eukaryota; kingdom Metazoa; phylum Ctenophora; class Nuda; order Beroida; family Beroidae; genus Beroe; species Beroe ovata. Next base: position 9,079 of record CAMPET010000121.1, read on the forward strand.
CTAAGAGCTTGTTTTTTAAGTTTGATTTGATATTGTTCGTTCATTAGGGATCACTATGTAGAGATGTAGAGTAGGTAGTTCTCCTGGAATCACTTCCTTCAATACCCCATGTGTACACTACTCCATGATCAATTCTAGGAGTACCTATTGCAGTACGACTATATCTGGCTATCCCCTATACACAGTGAGCACTGTTACTAGCACAGTACTCACAGACATGCTGTTTCAGACACCAGTTAGCCTCTGCCACATGCTAATTGCAGAAAGGGAATGCTCGATTCTGAGTGTTTCACTGCATTGTTATAGATCTCTGTGCTATAGAATAAAGATCACTACACTGAGTTTCACTATCATGATCACCCCCCCTCTCTACTCACTGTCATTGTCCGATTATAGGCTATGGTCTCACCGACATGACAAGCAGGAGAGGTAGCAACTCTCGGCACTCGGGAAACCCCGCACCACCAGACAACAGTATCCCCAACTCCGTGGCGAGACGTCGGGCCGGGACCGCCATGGGATCAACATTCTCCTCTTCCACGAGACGGGGGACTAGGAACAACACCTCACAGAACAGTGTATCAGACGTGTATGGGAGTAGGTACTCCCACCGCTCCGTTCCCCACAGAGCCAGGACAGGGACAGGGCGCCTCCCCAGAGCCGTAAGGCGTCACACCACCATAGCTGCGCCCTCTGAAACCTCGCCAACATTAAGAGAGGCCTCGGAACAGACACCAGGACCCAGACGATCTGCCAGGATTGGATCGAGAATGTCACAGGATGCTTCCATGGAAACGCCCAGTGTGGTTCCCTTCCCTCACGGGGAGCTGAGGAGCCGGGCCACGCCCACCCGTCCCGTGTCGATTGCCGCTTCGTCCCATGACTCCCTCCCAGTGGAGGCTGGGTGGCAGTGGAGGGAGTTCACCAGCTCTCCCCACCTAGAGACCCGGACAGATCCACTCCCCCCAATCCACACTCCAGTCCTCTTTACCCCCACTCCCATCACACCGCCAGCCGCGGCCACTCCCCCCTTCACGCCTCCCTTCACACCAGTTCCCGCCGCCACTGTGCCAGCAGTGCTGTCCTACACACCCCCTGCTGGGCACACCACGCCACACCCTGACACACCAGACACAGACATCCAGTCACTGGAGATTGTACGGGTTGTGCCACATCGGCTAATTGAGATTCCTGCGGACGAGCCACTCGAGCCCCGCCCTCCCCCACGCCAGAGACCCGCCAGTGGGAGCTCCTCACAGGGTATACTGCGCCGAGCGCGGCGCCTACTCCGTGACAATGCCAGCCCGGCGGCGGCGCAGAGCGCTGCGCCCGATTACAGCGAGGAAATGCCGAGCACGAGCACTCAATCGGAGCAGCAGTTTCCGGGCAGCAGTAACATGTCAGATGATATGCTACGGGGCAGACTGTTCCAGCAAGCTGAAAACGAGGCACTCAACAACTATAACAGGGTGCTGAGTGACTCAGCGAGTGCGAACGAGCGATCGCAGAGGTTACGACTCCTGCGCCTCAGTCGGCGCCAGGACTCAGATGTGACGCCCCGTGACCGCCTCATTTCGGGGCTGCTACGGAGACGTGAGACACAGGGTGAGAGTAGTGCAGAGGGGGCTGAGTTGGGGGGAGCAGAGGAGAACGCTCCCACCCGACTACGCATGTTTGAGGTCCCGGGCCAGGGTGCTATTCTAGTGGAGGACATCAGACCAGAGGCATCACTGAGAATGTCGTTGTTACAAGCACAGTATCTACAGGAAGTGTTACTGCGGATTTCCAGTTTACTGGACAACCTCCATATTCTCTCCCAGATGAACGAGCGGATGGAGGATGACCCGAGACTCCGCACTATCCTGGCATTTGCAACTCTCAACCCTGACAACATGACATACGAGCAACTCCTCATGCTGGACGAGTTGTTACCTAGGAACCAGGGCGCCACCAAGGAGATGATAGCTAACCATACCAGTCTCCAGAGATACACCAAGGCGGACTACCATGAGAATGATAACTGTATCATATGTATCACAGACTTTGAGGAGAATGATGGGATCAGGATGTTACCGTGTTGTCATATCTACCACTTCGCGTGTGTTGACAACTGGCTCACTCGCAAGAAGACGTGTCCTATGTGTAGATGCTCCATTGATGACAAGCCCAGTACAGCGTATATTGAGAGATTGCAGAAATTCAGAGATTTTAAGAAATGAACAGAGCAAAGGATTGTACAATATGATGTTCAGAACAGCTTGTGTACGAGTGTTTAGCTGTAGGATCAGGAGTTGGGTTCAGTGGATCATCATTGTCATATCGGGATATCAGATGTTCATGTTAGGATGCTGGCTGTCATTGATCATGAACAATGAACATTGATCTATTGTTACTTCATTCCAGCCTGTGCACCACACAATAGAGACGGTGAAACTCTACCAACTCAAAGTTGTAGAAATAACTACTCTCTCATGGAACAGAAAGTTTACTCGAATAAGGGGATACAAAATGCTGTATCATATTCGGTCAAATTGACACGTGCATGTTGATGGCACACGTGTGATACGGGGAGTAATTCACCGATGGAGATCCCGTGTGTTGGGAGTTCATGAAATGAAGGTGAACCATATAACTGATGAGTGATGACGTCATTACAATAGTCACCCTCATTGTTGCGATGATAGGAATCTTCATTCAAGAAAAGGTGTTGCTTATCGGTGGAATGTTATATGCGAAGAATTTATGTTTATTAAATTGTTGAAAAAATCTCAAAATAATATGTAAATAGTAATGAATTATATGGAAAGTTGCGTTTTTATGATGATTAGCATTATACATTTGTGATTTATAGTTTCTAGACTAGCGAATTCTTATGTTTACTGAATAAAGTGACTAGCTCTTCTATTACTGTCTTTCAAGAAGTTAACACAATAAAATTTCCTATGATATAAACTAACCAGTTTCAGTATTAAACCAAAAATTTGTAGTTTTAACCTTCAGATCGCCTTGTTTATTTTAACTTAGTGTGCCAATTTGATATTGTTACATGGAGTACATTATATGAATCGATATATTTATGTTTTATTCATGGTATTAATCATACGTTTTCTCACTCAAGTGCCAATTCTTCCCATGCTGTCTCGATTTAGCATCACTTATTAACAGCTGCAGTTATTAAATCTCGACCGATATGAGAACAACATGGTTCTTGGGAAGACTATGTATTTCTATTCTATTCGTGTAAAAAGTACCATGTTGTGTGCGCTCTGTGTATAGTGGCGCGCGCGCCGCGCACTTCCCTTGTAATATCACTCACCTAACATTCATCTTAGCTGAAAATACATGGCAGACGACTTCAGCTGACAAGGGAGTATCCTGTATCAAGATAACATGTGAGTTGTTCTGATGATTTTGCTGTTTTGCATTCAATTCACGAGTTTATAACTTTTAATGAGGGCTGATTCGAAACTGTATCTGATCGAGTACAGACGTACGACTTCTCATTGAAAATTTCATCGCTGATTCAAGAGAAACGCATACCAACTTTTCCAATTAAATCGCCAATGCCCACTATTTCAGATGGATAGTGCTAGTGGACTGTCTCTCCTCATCTCAGCGTACTCCTACCCTTCCTCCCCCGACTCTAGCGACCACTCGTCCAACGTGGACAGCGCGGATTCAGAGCCCGAGGACTCCTCAAAGAATGACACCACATCGCAGGACAGCCAGGACGAGGTGTATCCCTCCTCCACTGTGTACCGAACAGGGGAGGGTGACATGTTTGAGAGGTATGAGAGTGCGATAGACACTCCCCCTGATAGTCTAAAGAATGACAAGTCGTCACCCAGTGGGGTCACGTGTGATGGTATGCCAGGGGAAAACCTTCAGTCCAGTGACTCTCAGACGGCTGAGGTAAAGTATGGTGATCTGAGTGACAACAACCCCAGCTCTCTGTCCCAAGAGGAGGACGATTTTATTCTATCCGGCAAAGCTCCCTTCTCACGCAATGATTCTGTGGGCTCGCTCGCTTCCTCTCTGAGAGATCAGTTCCACCAGGAGGACAGTATGTCGTCCCTTAGTCAGGACTCGGACACGTGGACACCCCAGAGATACGACTCGGCCCTATCCTCCTCCTCTACCCCTCTCATTAAGGAGGAGGTGCTGGAGTATACGGACGGGGCGGGCCAGTACTTCTACGTACCCCCCGATGATTCGCCCGACACATACAAACCGGACGCACCCACGTACCTTCACGAGCAGGAGTTTACCTCCCTGTCCAGTGAGATCAAGGGAGGGACGGTGTGGAACAGGGACGATTCCGTCTTCTCGTCCATTCTCCACAATGTGGGTCTCGTTCACAAGGATGCAGCTGCTGATATCTCCAAACTCCCCTCTCTACAGCGGAGCAAACTGTCCGTGCTATTGAAGAGTTGGTCCAACGAGAAGGCTTTCACAGATTGTTTAGTGGATATGACGGATTGTGACCATTTCTATGATCCGATAGGTTACGATACGGTTTTGGTGACCGATCCCTGTATGTCCGCCAAGTACGATACCTTGGCTAACGGATTGAATCATCTTGAGGTCGAGAGAAAACAGATGGATGAGTTCTACAATTTCACCGAAGAGAAGTCCTTCTTCTTCCAGAAGTGTAAAATCTGCAGCAAGCTCTTCTCCAACACATTCGGACTGAGACAGCACATTGCCCACACTCACCCTAACGTGAGTATGGATGACCTCCTGAGAAAGGACGAGGGACTCTTCCCGTGTGTCAAGTGCAAGCGGACATTCAACTCGCAGGGACAACTCAAGAAACACTTCCAAAAAGCCCATATCCCCAAAGTTCCCTCCTCAGACATGAACTACAAGTGTTCCCACTGCGGAGAGCATTTCAAGACATCTGTCCTTCTTCACCGTCACACTTCAGACAAGCACAGGAACAGAACTAAAACAGAAGCAGCAGAGCTCCATGAGCCATGGTCTTGTGAGTTGTGTAAGAGTATCTTCTACAAGAAGTCCAACTTCCTGAAACACATGCAGAAAGTGCACGGCAAGATGAAAGTGTCAGAGCGACTGCTCAACTCTGCTAAGTTATCTGCACAGCTGTCGGCTCATTTGATCAGCCCTGGTGGGAGACAGTCTCGTGACCAGGCTGGGTCACCCAGACCTACCCGTGCTAAGGATAAGGAAGAGACCAAGGATAGAAAGAAATCGGTTAAAAAGTTGGATCTTCCCGATGATTCAGACTCCAAAACATCAGAGTCAGCCAAGCCGCGCAGTAAGTCAAGAGAGAAGAAGAATGAGAGTGTTGAACAGCCCGAGGTGAGGGAGAGGAAACCGAGTGAGATAAATGTTACATGTCTGTTCTGCAAACTATGTTTCGTATCGTACACTGACCTGCAGCTTCACTGTGCTGATGTACACAGGGAAGCTAATAAGATAATTCTCCTGAAGATGTTCACTAAAGTAGGATCCCAGCCTCACGGTATTAATTTCCAGTGTATCCTCTGTGATAAGGTATGCCCTACACCCCCTGTTGCACTTGGTCATCTAGAGAGTGTTCATCTCCATAGGGAATGCGATGTAAAAAATGAGGAATCACACAGTGACCAAGTTTCTCGACCCCCCGGCGAAGAGCCTCCCTCGAGCATCAACCCTCAACTCATTGATTTCGACGGTCTTTCTCTCATGTGTCGATTCTGTAACAAGATATTCAAAAACTCCAAAGTGAAGCGGAAACACGAGAAGACAGTGCACAATGATCAAACTATCGTGTGTTTCTACTGCTTCATCCCCATCCTCAATAGAACAGAGCTGACTAAACACATCAAGACCGAGCACAGTGGATCAAAGAGTTTGTTCAAGTGTAGGTGGTGTGACGCGCACTTTACATCCATTCCGAAACGATGTACTCACATGAAGGATTTCCATTCGAGTGATGTGGCCAACATCACCAACCGCTCTTCTCAATCTACCGATTGTCATGATGCAAAGAATGGGCCAGTGGAAGATCGGGGAGACGCGCCGAAACATGGGTGTGATAAATGCAATCTCTCGTTCCCTACCCATGATGTGAAATTGAAGCATGACAAGGATGTCCATAATGAACCGGACTCTTCCAGCTGCATGTATTGCTTTGCTTCCTTCAAGAACAGGGAATCATTGATCCAGCACATAGCAGTGTATCACCAGTCCTACCACAAGCGTCCCTACAAGTGCAAGTGGTGTGAGATAACCTTCGAAACTCTGTACCAGCGGAGACTGCATATGAAGCACAGTCACGATGTTGTGTCCATATCGGACGACAACTCACCACAACAGAAGAACACCGACACCAGTGTAGATGAAAACTTCCTCAATGTCTCCACGGAGAGTGGTGAGAAATCATCACTCGCCTTCTCGGGAAAGTCGCTCCAACAATCCTTCTCCCAGTTCCCCAAGGAAACGTCAAAGCTGGTGAGGAAGTGCAAGTTCTGTGATGCCGAGGTTACGAGCATGATTCTGAAGAAACATCTCATTAAGCACAGGCAGTGGGACCATTTTGTGTGTATCTTCTGTGGCAAGACTGTTCCCACAATAGGTGGGATCAAGTCTCATATCCTGAGGAACCATCCCTTCATTACCACAAGGAAGATGGATAGATCTGAACTGGGGAGTAAGGATCTGGAAAGGGTGGCCACCATAGAGAGGATGCACAACAGTTCACTGAGACGAGGCAGTACTGTCGGAGTGATTGAACCACCTCCCCCGCGTATCACACCAGATGTTCAGCTGATCTTCCCTTGTCAAGTGTGCTTCTTCCTCTTTTCCATTGATCTCCATGTGCAGGACCACTGGAAGATTCACAGTAATGAAGCCAATGAAGAGTGGACTTGTACCTTGTGTGATGAACAGTATGGTGAGTTCAAGAGTTTCAAATTCCACATTGAGATGCACCAGAATGATGCCTTAACTTTCGCCCAGTCGACTGTCGAGCTGCAGAATATTTGTAGTTTTTGTGACATCACAATTGAGACACAGCAAGCTCTAGATGGACATGTTCTCATCCACAGATCTGTGGACCACTTCAACTGTGTCTTCTGCAAATGCAAATCAAACACGTTTAGAGACATGAAGGCCCACATTTCGCAGAATCATATGAATGCCGATTCCTTACCAAATGACCCATCACGACATTTGAATGAAACTCCCTTTAACAGCTCCACATTCAAGTGTTCAATTTGTTTGAAGCTTTGTAACAACCAGTTCAACCTCAACTCTCACACCAAAGCTCATATCCTGGGAGGTAAACCCTGTAATCTCTGCAACTTCAAGTTCAAAGACATGTCTGCTCTCAAAAATCACCTGCTTCTCATACACAGAGCGTCTGAGGATTACATATCAGCTATAGAATGCAAGGCGGCATCAAGGAGCGACGCAGTAGCTGATTATTGTGAACTCTGTGATACATCATTCTCTTCACAAGGAAAGTTCCAAAAGCACAGGAAAGCTTGTCGGGACAAGTTCAAGTCAATGAATTCCACTAGCCAAGATAACAACAACCTCTACTCCTTGCTCGAGAATGGGCACTCGCCGATAATTGGAGAAGTCAGTACCGTAAAGCAGTTAGTTTCTGAGACTGTCATGGAGTCTGCTGTGAATAGTGGTACTCAAGATTGTGCAGTGAAGACTGAGCTTCCCGTGGACACACATTGTGAAGACATGAACCAGGGCTCATTCGAGGAACTGGAAAGCTTACCAATGGAAATACCCATCAAATCAACAGACGATGGGTCACTATGTCCACAGCTGTCGATCTCACCACATAGTTACAACACCAGGAAGAGACCAAGACCAGATTCCTACAACAACATTGTCCCTGCCAAGCTGCTAAACTTGTCCTATTTAGGTTACCCTCGGTCCAGCTTCCCAAGTCAGGATACTCCAGCTAGAAAGTTACCTGTTCTAAAACCAAAACCGCCTCCGGTCATTACAAGTCCACCTGTAGGGTTGGAAGATGAGCCTCCCAAGCCACCACTTGAACCACTGAAAATATTGTCAGTTGAGTCCTCTACCCCAAATAGGAATGGTGAAAACATTGCTAATGAGGAAGTCTATTGTGATGTTTGTGAACTCAATTTCACTACTAATAAGCAGCTGTATTGGCACAAGCACACGAAGAGGCATTTAGCCATGGAAATCCTGGCAAAAGGTGCTCCAGTTGCGAGCCAGGGCAAACACCCCTGTGACCAATGTGATCAGGGATATAACTGTAAGAAACAACTCCGGTGGCATAAGAAAATAACTCATGAGGAAAACACCAATCTTGCTGACATAGTTCATCGACAGCTGCCGCAATCCAGAGTTGGTGTCCCCAGATTTCAGGTACATTCAGAATTTCTGCCAAGTAAAGAGAACCAGAGCTCGGAAGCAACTGCTTGTTCAGGACCAAGCATCAAACAAGAGCCTGAGGATTTGTCTCTGAAATCTCCAGGTGATGAAGTCCATCCTGATGCCAGCGAACTCATTACAGATGAATCTGATGTTTTGCAGTCCAGTGTAGATGAAAGTGATGGATCACAATTGATGAATGACTCTGTGGATAATGATGTCGAATATAGTGGAGCTGGAGGTGAACTCTCCCTGAAAGAGAGGTCTGGAAATGGAGATCAATCTGAGTCTGAAGATGCGGTTAATGGCCAGACATTCTACTGTGAACTGTGTAAGCTAAGCTACAAATCAAACAAGCAGTTGTACAATCACAAGCGAACTCTATCCCACATTCAGCTCGCTAGAATGCATGATCCGTCATTCACTGAGGTGTATTATACCTGTGAAGAATGTAATATCGACTTTCAGTCCTATAAGCAGCTTTGGAACCACAAGCGGTCACTCCAACACAAGGAGATTGCTGACACGATAATACAAAATCCACCGGCAAAATCAGAAGTAGTCACAAACGGTGAGGGCAACCAGCCGCCTGAACTCCAGAAGAACTTTGTTTGTCTGGATTGTGACTGTGTTTTTGAGGATAAGAAACAAATGAAGTGGCACAAGAAGACATGGAATCACAAGACAATCACAATAGTCCCCCCTCCCAATGGAAAGACCGCTGAAGAGAAGCCTGCCCCTCCTCCTAGAGAGCCTAGGCTCCCTGATAAATGCAGTAGAGGAACACTCTGTGCTGCTGATAAACCATGCAAGTATCATGAGGCAAAGAATGAGAAGGCACCATACAACTGCCAAGAGTGTAACTTACCATTCCGTGCTCTGCGATCGTACACAGTCCACTGTAAGCAACATCTTAAAGAAGGGTTCAAATGCACTGTGTGCAATCAGAAGTTTCAGTTTAAAAACTATAACAACGTGAAGCGCCACCTCACTAACATTCACAAGGTTGCAGGAGACAAGACTAAGAATTACATGGAAACATTCCATGATTTCGACCAAAACGCCCAACCCCTAACAGCAATAAACCCTGCTGACTTGATGGAAGCTGCTGATTCTTCAATCACAGAATCGAATGCGTCTGTGACAGAGAACAAGACCAATGGAACCCATGATAGTTTTAATGGAGCTAGCAGTCCTACTTCGGACCGTTCATCTAGTCCAAACTTCATTGAAGGTTTGCTCAATGATGTTGGATTGACTTTGCAGATGTGCGAACGAAAACAGGATTGGGACAAGCCCTCTAAATGCAAGTTTTGCAAGGTTGACTTCGAGAATGTCCCAGAGATGTTGATGCATGTCACAGAGGATCATGATAGGAATTTTCACAAGCAATTCCTGGCCAGCTTTGTGAATTCTGATGATGCATCATCGAGTCTGTCATCTGGAGAAGAGAGTGACGACTCCTGTGGACCGATGTCAGGTCCAAAAGATCAGAGTCTGAGTGACATTGAGCTGGATGATGGCTACTCTTCACCTGACAGTGTTGGTGAACATGTCACACCCTCCATCAGGATCAAAAGACCGGCAGGTGACTCTCTGTCAAATGGTTCCTCCAAAAGACCCAAACTAGGTTTCGGTCTGAAGTCCAGTACTCCTCTCAACCCCTCAGAACCTATTTCGGAGGCCCCAAGCACCAATGGTGCTGGGCCAGATGAAGGCCCTTCAGTAGAGGATATGTTCTCTTCTTATTCTCCCAAAAGACAGTATTCCTGTATCCTCTGTAACACATGTTTCACGGTATACCTAGCCTGGTGGTATCACTCCAAGACGGAACATGGCTTCTCCAATGTGAATTACTATGGTGGTTCAGCAGACAGCAAGGCTCCTGGTACCCCCTATGAGTCAGCTACCAAGAAGAACGTGAAAGCAGAATGTCCTGACTGCCATGCTATCTTCAACCAGAGACTCCTCCTAGAAGCACATCTTAAGTCTCACCGTAAACCCAAGATTTTCCAGTGTGATTTCTGTTGCAAGAAGTTCAACTCGTGTAAGAACGCTTCGCGTCACCGACTGAAGTGTCATTGTATCGTGGTGAATGGGAAAAAGCGCTTCCTGTGTAAGCTCTGTGAAGAGAACTTTCCACGTGCAAATGATTTGATTGAGCACGTGCAGGAGAAACACGATACAGCATCGTCTACTTTCTGCTGTGCCACGTGCGGCAAGGTGTACAACAAGGAATCCACGTTTGTTGCCCACATCAGGGGATGTGACCCCGACTCGGCCTCACCGCCCCACCCTTCGAAAACGTGATTTTAGAGGAATCGAACTGAACTTTGTTTTTATTATTTAACCGCAGCAATTTCTCTGATTCTCATATTTATCGATCTGAATCTCTTATGGAAGTGATTTTTAGGCTGTCTCCAAGTAACCCACTTATAGTGTACATCGAGAGTCCAGACCACATCTGCCAGAGTACTCAGAGACTTAGTAGTACGCTACAGTACCTGCAATATTGTACCTATTTATTAACAATGATATGCTTTCTTTGTGATCAGATTTATCATTTTATAGCATTTCTATGAAACCAAACTGATAACTAACACTATGGAGATCAACTTTATTATCTCATGTTTAGGTTGTTAATGATCATCGATTTCATGATTATCATTTTAAAATGAAAGTCAGTCGCCGTTTCATATCGTGAACGTATTCGTAAGGATTGGCAAAGGATCATAGACATCAGTTCGACACTGAAATGACTCCATCATCAGCACGAGGGATCTCTGCCCCACAGAGAGACCCTCTGCTGTGGCATCAGGGGAGGTACGGGATTTGTTTCCCATCCCGGTCACGTTCCATTAGGGTGGGGCTCCCACTGCACCCTAGTGTGGCTGTGTGGACCCTTCGGGTCCATCCCCCTATTAGTAGTAGACCCAATGGTGTGACACTTCAAATATTTTTACACTTTATGACCCAATGGTGACACTGTTTTGGCCCATTCGCCACACTACTACTATTAGTATTATTGCGCACATTGCACACTGCACAGCCACAGGAAGTGCTTCACCTACCGCCCTACTCGATCCTCAATGATATTGATAATACTGTCGTGCACTCAACACACTAGTGTCAATATCATATAGTGTCAATATCATATTGTGTCAATATCATATAGTGTCAATATCATATTGTGTCAATGCCGTGTCGTAGTAAGTGTCACAGTAGTAGGAGTACCGTAGAAGTAGGAGTACCGGACACCGTTTCACACAAGTGTCGTTCGGATTCGAGTTTCAAACATATGCAATTTCGCATCTGAAGTAAATGCTAACGTAATTGATTGCATTTGATATGTGATAATGAGAAGTGACACTTTGTTTTTTAGTTTTATAATATTTATTCAGACATTCGGGCAATTACATTGACGGCGTCTTCCTTAAATTCAACTTCAAGGAATATTGCATAATTTCAACTTTAGGGTTATATTAAAGCATCATAGACTGCAGTCTATGAAACTTTGTTTTGATTTACAACTTACACTGTGAAGTCTGTCGTACATAATAGTAATTTTATGTTACGATTGGATTCGGAACAAATTTAAGTAATACTTGGAAAGATCCACCATAGTTGACGTATCAGCATGACTATGTTGTCCGTCATTTTCATTTGAGAGATATACGTAAAGGATCATTTTAGCATTTGTGAAGAACATTCCTTCGAATTTGATTAGTGATTATGTTCATTGTTCAAGTTTTACCTCTACCGATCTATTTCATTTTCAGTAAATGTTTTACTTTTATGAATACTAATAGGAATCATATGGCGGATCAGAAGGCTCAACCGGAATTTTATCTTTGAAAAAATATGATTTGACCCTTCTGATCCACACGTGGATCACATGGTTCATCTTAGGTGATCCTTCTGATCCACGTGGCGCTTCAAGTCAAAATTCGGTGACCCTCCGGCTCCTGATCCACCTTAGGTGGATCAGGAGGATCACTCAGATCCAATTTAACCCCAGGTAAGCGCCACGTGGATCAGAAGGGTCACCTAAGATGAACCATGTGATCCACGTGTGGATCAGAAGGGTCAAATTGTGTTTTTCAGAGATAAAATTCCGGGTGAGCATTCTGATCCGCCATAGTTATGCATTATGTAATATATGAAAAAGGGACGTCCCTTTCAAAGGACCTTCCTTTCAAATTCACGGCCATTCTTGCCGGATGTTATCTAATTCTATCCACACATTACACTGCACAACTGGTTTCGCGCGCGCCGCTACCCGCCTACAGCTACCCACTAAAAAATGCTCGCTGCACTGCAACGCGGCTCAAGCTCAGCAAGCTAGCTCGCGCCGCGACAGCAGTGCAGCGCCTATTGCCTATAACGTAGCCAGCTCAGGCAAAATAAATTTTGCCAGTGCAGTCGATGATATTAATAGCGCAGCTGCTATTGAGCTATTCTGCCTCGTTTGAATCCGCGCACGACGGTACTTGCGACGCGCCTGCCAGCTTTTATGCTAACCTAACTTTAACCCTAACCTTAACGGTTGGGGTTAGGGTTAGGGTTAGGGTTAGGGTAAGGGTTAGGGTACTAGTGTTAGGGTTAGGTTAGGGTTAGGTTAGGGTTAACCCTAACCTAACCCTAACCTAACCCTAACCTAACCCTAACCCTAGTACCCTAACCTTGTCAGATGTTACCTGACCTGTTTCTCGCGCACGCGCGCCTTCATCGATGAAGGCGCGCGCGCCGCGCGCGAGAAACTGAGGTCAGATAAAATCTGACAACCCTAACCCTTACCCTAACCCTAACCCTAACCCTAACCCGGCCCGGGTTAGGGTTAGGTTAGCATGAAAGCTGGCAGGCGCGTCGCAAGTACCGTCGTGCGCGGATTCAAACGAGGCAGAATAGCACGAGCCTATTAATAGACCCTGTCGAGAATTTTATTGCGCGCGCAGCAAATTTTTCGCGGCTTGCATCAGCAGTCTTGCATCGCTCGACAACGGTTGTTTGGCGATTAAATTTCATATCGCTGATGCAAGCGGCTTGCGCGGCGTCTGAGAATAAGTTTGCGCCGCGCAAAATTAAATTCTCGACAGGGTTGTGCACACGTTGCGCGCCCCTGTTCTACTCATGAACTGAAAAGTCGAAGAAAGACGCGCCGCAGCGCGTGTTGAGTATTTGGGTCACGCAGCGCGGGAGCAGACAGTGCAGGGTCTATTTATATTATCGATCGAAAAAACAACGGCGGGAAGATTTTTGTTTTGGCATTTGAATTTAATTGAATGCTTCTTATGTCGGAGGTTTGTAGTTCAGTGCCAACAGCATCTAATGTATTTTTGTAGAGTTTCCTACTGTCAGGCATGCAATTGCAATTCCGCCTGGAATAGAGTCCGCCAGTCTGTCGTATATGCCTCTTTTTTTATCACATCATTGACTTTAGAATCAAGAATGCACAGATGCTGTAGACAACAACACCCAAATCTTATTTGGTTTTGGAAAAAATAGTTAAATATAATATGTTCTCATCATGAGGCATCAGTAAAATCAATATAGGAGTACTTTGTATGGATTGAATATTGCTCATGCATAAGAAATATGGAGAGAAGTAGGGAAACAAAAGAAAAGCTAACTGAAAACTCTGTTCACCTTCTGACAGAAATTGGAAAACTTGTGAAGCAGAGCAACAGGAATAGCAATTCCCAAGAGGTAAATAGGGAGGCTTAGACCAAATTTAATCAAAATAGCTCATAGACGTCTCAGTTCCCACTGTAGTAATTCATATCACTAACCTAGTCCTGACTCTATTTAGCAGACTTCCAAGTATCAGAGCATCAAGCATGCAGCACTGAGGAAGAAATTCTTTACACCCCTTAATCCTTATAAGATGGTGTCTTCTTCCAAAGTTCTGGAGGATCATCAATGAAGTGGTGGAATAATTTGTACTTTCTTTTCAGATCCTTATGAAGAGTGCTAAGTTGCTAAGTTCACAAGAAACAAGTCTACAAAGCTTATCAAGTGTAAGTGCAATCTCTCATCCTCATGATATTCAATCCTGAACGGTCACCTCCATAAGAATGACTCTTGTATTGAGAAATCAAATGACTGAAAATTGTCAATTTTTGGTGATAAGATAGAAAATGTGAAGGCTGCATGGGCCACAGATGTTGAAGTTATGCATGAGATGTGAATTGCATAACAAACTTTAAACTTGGCAACTAAAGCAGTTTTACATTTCAGAATCTAAAGACTATGAATAATTTGTTAACAAATATAGAAAGCCAGTGAGTCATGACTTGTTTCCCTTGTCATCACTTTATCATTTTGACTCATAATGGATTCAAGGCTAGATAGGTAATAACAACAAATTTTTTATTTGCAGGGCAATATTGACATGTCAGAGGTGAGACTGCTCATTTACTATATACCTAGTATGAATATGCTACACTTCATAGTAACATATCAAACGCCCATAAACCGAGTTCTTTGATTCCACTTCAATTCAATTCAATTCAAGTCACACTAATGAACATTGATTATGAAAACTCTAATCAAACAATAAACATCATTTCCAGTGCTGAATTAACAGGGGACCTCCGTGATAAGGTAGACAACATCAATAGAGCTCTAAAACAGTAAAAACATTATATGTTTATATTGAAGCTCTATGACAGCAAAAAGATTATCTGAAATGGAGTTGATCCAATATATGGGTAGTTTTCAATTTCAGTATCATCTTACTGCGCACCTGTTATGTAACATGCAGGTACCATTTCATGAAGGACTGATTTCTGATAGATGATGCTGCTTTAGTGAGAGTGCAATTTTTACAGAGTTTTTACTTTTTAATTTTTGATGCAGCTCTCATCATCCACCACTCATTGTTGAATTGTTGAATTGTTGAATTGTCACATTGTTGGATTTTGATAATTTGTTCTTCATACTTCTATCTATTGATTAAGGCTTGAGGCACTTCTAGCTAATTATCTGCAAAAGGCTTTGAATAGTCAAGCTTTCACAGGAGTGAGAAACTTTCTTGAATCGTGAAAAGTGCATTTCCTTCAAATAGGAACCGACCTAGATGAACCAGCATCTCATGAAATGAGAAGGTGCATGATCATGATGGCTAATTTTCGTGTGCGGAAAAAGCACCTGATAATACTCTCACTTGTTCTTGTGATGATACTTTGGAGATCGAGGAACTATATTGCACAGGTTGGGCAGAAAAGTGCTCAGCTACATTGTGCACGTGATTTACAATTGTGTCGTCATCTGTGATCTGAAACTAACAATCTTATCCTTTATAATAGGTGAAGAGTACTATATCAGAGCGCAGCTCAACATCAGAATCGAGGTGGAGTGAAACTGCAGCGGATATGGAATTCCAGTTGTATTCACTCCGCAAGCGTTATAAAGTGCAGGAGTGTCATGGAAACAATGCTTCTTCCCAGAGAGATGCATGGGTTACCCTTGTTCAGGATGAACTCTCACTTGTACAAGCTCTTGTTCTGGGCAAAATGCTGGACGATTTATCCTGTATTTCCAGGAAGCTTGTGATTGTGAATAATGAGCTAGATAAGGGCAGCCATGACATCCTTCACAGAGCTGGTTTCAGCTCTGTCAACATTCCGCAGATGAACTGTTCCCCTGCCAGTGAACACTCGGACAGCATCCTCCAGTTGTTTCAATCCACTCATTTTGATAGGATAGTTTTCATCAAACCCACATTGTTCCCTCTGCAGACTATTGATGAGATATTTGACTCTATCATTCCCAACACCATTTCCTCCCCACGGTGCTCTCCGCCTGACAGTATACAGCCTTGCTTTAATCCTTCAATGTTAGCATTTCAACCGAGTTCTGAACTCTATGACACAGTTCAAAAACAATCTCAATCTACAGCTTCACCCTGTCATTCACTTGAAACTCTCCTCTGGGAAAAGTTTGTCTATATGGACAGGTGGAGTAAGCTCCCATACAGTTTCAATGTAAAGGACGAGAGATATTACCCGCTCAAAATCTATGATTTATCATCTTCCCGAGTACATAGCCCAGTCTGGGAATGGCATGACAAACCAACACGGCAGATTGCTGCCGAATTGAACTCCAAACTATCAAGTGTTGACGATATCTATCGGCTCTGGTGGAAAGTTCTATATGCCAGTTTGGAGCAGACTGATGCATGGTTTTGGTGGCATGATACTTCTGTTTATAAGAAG
The DNA here is from genome assembly GCA_946803715.1 of Beroe ovata. Classification (NCBI taxonomy): domain Eukaryota; kingdom Metazoa; phylum Ctenophora; class Nuda; order Beroida; family Beroidae; genus Beroe; species Beroe ovata. Next base: position 25,665 of record CAMPET010000121.1, read on the forward strand.
TTCCTGCATTCAGATCCCTTAAGGGACTACAGAGCTGTTGATCTATGGTAGAATGATGGGTACTGGGAAGGTATCCTTTATAACGCCGCTGCAGTGCTCTAGTGGCGCTGCTGTGGCGTTCTCGTGCCGTCGCTGTTCTGAAGAATACCCGGGCGAATTCAATTGTCCTATGGACGTGATCCAACATAGACAAACACTCAATACAATTCAAAAAATCATTTTTGTTGGTGGGGGCAGTGTAGAAGTTTGTTGAAAAAATTTGATAGTGTCACAATTTGAGTAGAATGGCTACTACTACAAGAAATAGGGGGATGGACCCGCAGGGTCCACACAGCCACACTAAGGCACAGTGGGAGCTCCACCCTAGCTGCGCGTGGCCGGAATTGAAGCAAGTTCCGTACCTCCCCAGGTGCCACAGCTGAAGGTCTCTCTGCTGGGCAGAGTTCACTCATACTGATGGAGTGTCCCTCCAGGGGGCCTCTGGGCAGACCAGTTCTCACTGGAGAGGATGCAGGAACCTCGGGTCGTACCTCAGGGGTATAGGAGGTTTTGGATGCCCCGCTTAACCTGGGTTGTCGAGTAGCAAGGGGTTGCTTAATGCTTATTCTTGCTCATATAGACGTGATCCAACATAGATAAACACTCAACACAATTCAAAAATCATTTTGATAGTGGGGGCAGTGTAGAAGTTTGATTGAAAAAGTTTGATAGTGTCACAAATAGAGTAGAGTGGCAGTGTTGGCAATTATCCCCTCATAAGATTTTACTCCCACACGTCTTGTGTAATCGTAAAACAGAGGTCAAATAGGCATCATATCATAAGTTCACATAAGTAAGAAAACACCATCCTTAATCCTTATCCGCCCTACAATAATGATTGACTGGGATCGCTTTTTCAGCCGGTACCGGCAAAAAAGACGAAATTTGCAGCGTAGAAAGACTTCTCTAACTCCTAATTGCTCAAGAAAGTCTCTACCCCAAAAAAAATTACGGAACAAACACAACCAAAATACGAGAGTACATGTTGTTAGCCCAATGTAATGAATATTCAAATTGTACACATTCATGACCCAATGGAGACCAAGATTGTATACATTTAGACAAAAATATGTTTCACACACCTTATAGAGAAGTGAAGTACCTATCACTATATGGGCACCGCATTCCAATCTACCTCGAAAACGCGATATATTGAAATAACTATTGATATCGTTACTTCATTACGTGATACACTGCTTTGTTGTGTTTCTGATTTTGTGGGCTCTACAAAAATACTCATATCTCCCTCAATTTTTGAGATAATGAAATTTTCAGAATTTATTGTCGAATAGTTGAGCATTGTTATATTGAAGTCCGCATCCATTTTTGAGGCCCAAATCGTATGTTATCGATAAGTGAAGTTGACTTAGGCAGTTCTGTAGTTTTTCGCATATTTCTCTGTCATTTTTTGAGATAGATACTTGAAAATTTTTGAGCAAGGAGGTGTTAGTGATGTCTATTTACGCTGCAAATGTTATCGCTAAACTCTAAACGTGGTAAAAGGGACATAAGATTTGTAATTGTGCCCATTGTGTCCACCAATTAGAAAATATCTTATGCACGTCTAATGCACGTCCATTGGACGTCCATTAAACACTCCACTCATCTTGACAATTTGGCATTTTTGTCCATTGTACACCAATGGACACAATATACAAAATTTGTTCATTTTAGATGTCCAATAGACATGTTCAATACACAATGGACATCGATCTTGTGCATCTGGGTGGACACAATGGACACATCTACAAATCCGACCTTGTTGATGGAAATCAAATTGGTAATTCAGTCCAATGGACACAATGGACAAATATTGTCCAATAGACACAGTGGACACAGTGTGTCCAATACACATGTACATTGGACGCACTTGATACATTGAATAATCAATGAAAAACTTTACAGTTTCCACAATCCAATACAATAATTTGAGAAGCAAGGGCCATACCTATGTCTTGCAATTGTTTGTGAATGGTGTGTGTGTGGGTTTGATTCAATTAACTTTGTCTCATTAATCTCCATTTAAGTATGGTTGTTAAGACTGAGAAATCTGCTGGATACAAGTGGAAAGTTGACTTCAGTGGACGGCCAAAGCATTCATGGCATAACCCACCAAATTTGGCTAACCCAATTGGGTACTGTGATGACTTTGAAAGAGTTCCTGATCATGAGCAGGATGATAATAATGCTCATCTGATTGTGAAGAGGTCATGGGACATAGCTTTGGTACCTATCAAGCAGGTAAGATAAGATTGTAGGACTCATAATGAACCATAAGTGTTATCTTGTGGCTTTTAACTAAAAACCTCTAACTTTTTGGTATACTATCGGTGACATATTAGAAATGAGGAAATAATATTCCTGCAACCCCGTAAATAACATTGGATTATGAAGGACTTAAGATGTGTCATTCCTTTCTTTGTATCTTTCTATTCTTTCACATTTCAGGTTCCAATGAACATGTTTGTCATGTGGATGACTGGCAATACTCTATCACTCTTCCCAATCATAATGACTGTTATGATGTTCAAGTCACCCTTGACTTCACTCTTGTCATACAAAACTACATTTCAGAAGTTAGAAGGTATGGCACCAACAAGTTATATTTGATGCATCCAATTTTGGGTTATGATTTTCCAAATGAAAAGTTAGCTTGTACAGTTTCAACTTTCATCACTGTTTTACAGGAAGTCAACACATTTTGCAAAAGATGGTTTACGTATTATCTCATTTGTTGCTGATAGCTATGGCTTTGTGGAAATGCAATGCAATGGGTTTGCTTCCAATACACCCATCTGACTGGATTGCTTTCGAAATGCCTAAACAGAGGACAGAATATGCATCTGGAGGATCTATGTTGATGCCATGAGAAACGATTTGAGCCTGATTTTCACTGAAACCTTGTGGCCCAGGATTATGAAGGAATTCAGGATTTAGACCACATTCTAAATTCTGTTCGAGAAATGTGCTCTTTACAGTTTTGTTTATATTGTTTTCAGCATTGATTACTGATCATGAAGTTTTCAATCTTTCATGAAGCTTTCAATCTTTCAATATTTGTGACATTCTCTAATATTGCTTCGAATTATTTTACTGACAAGGCATTTTCTATCAGTATACTGTACATGTTTTTACAGCTTTGGACTTGCATTTTCCTGAACAGATTTATCACTACTATATCTCATAGTCTAGGGTTGATTTCTGGCTCAACTCTCATGGCTGGAGCAAGTAAGGAAGAGCGAGATCAAGAGGCAGCAAACGTATGTCAAAACGTCAATGTGAGATTGTTTCAATTCAACGCTCATTGCTCAACCAGCGTCCTACTAACAGGCTAATAATATCAGAAAGAGAGAGTTAAGAAGGTAAAGAGATTGATGAACGATGTGAGCAAGTATTTGCAAGCTGAAATAAAAACTGCTGATGGGAAAACGAAGGAGAGTTCAATCAAATACTTTTCAGGTAGACAGAAATGTTGCATCAATCAGTTGAACTACACCCAGATTGATTCAATTAAGTTTTAACTACAGTGATGTTTCAGGAGCTGCGCTGGTGGATTCACTAATGTGTTCCAAGTGGAGTGATCCTAACGAAGACCTGTATTTACAGACAAGAGCAGAAGCCGTGGAGTTCTGTACCGGTCTCCTTTCCAACGAATTCTTCATCGCTCTCAAGATGAAATCGAAAAAGAAAAAGGGTGAACCAGGTTAGGAATTTGAAGCACGTCTGTTCATAAATTCGTTGGATCGCACTTTTCAACAACTCATCAATGTAAACTTCCAATAGAGTCTGCTGGATCAAAATCTAAGAAGAAAGGCAAGCCTGTCAGATTTGATACAATCTTTGACGCGCCCCAGTTTCTTGACAGCCCAGAGCAATTTTACATGTGGAAATACAGCCCTATGGGCATCTGGGCTTATGTTATCGGTAAATATTCGATATCCCGCTTGGATGGGTCAATATCAAATATCGGAGTATGGGCATGACCTGATCAGAGGAAATATGTTATACCGAGTTTTCAGAGACTTCTCGACATTTTGTAGCTGTTAAATAGGTGAAAGTGATATGATATCATTATTAAGGTGGTGGCCTCCTCTTGGGAGTTATAGCCATGGCCCTTGTTCCTGTGTGGCCAGGAGAGGCACAGATGGCTTTCCACTACATCACAAACGGATCAGGGATTCTGGTTGGACTACTATTCGCTCTCATGATAGGTACACACACCATGATTGGTACAAATCAATGAAATACCTTGTGTGAACTGATAGGGGATCTTGGTGGAGCATCATTGTCGACCCGTTTTCAGTGAGGCTGATCCTGTTTGTGTTAGTTTGGTCCTTCTCTCGAGGGGTTTACCACTTTTGGCTGCTTCCGAATATCAACGATGACAAGCTGGGGATTATAGAGACTTTTAAACCACTGTATTCGTAAGTGAACCAGGATCTTTACATCTCTCATCATACCATGATTACACAAGAAGCCACAAACTGTTTCACTGTCAAACAACAAATTGTTAGAGTGAATATCCCACTGTCAGTTTCCTTACTGAAGAAGCTGGCAATGGAATATTTCTCGCTAACAATTTCCCAGTTTTCCATGATATTATTTCCATTATAATACGCGTGCACACAAACTTCACTCAGTAGTCAGTATGTGGAAAATTTCCCGCCAAAATTTGCCCTGCCTGCCTTTTCACGACACAATTGTACAGACTTCACGATTACTACGCTGAGAAGGAGCGGAAAGAGTTACGGAAGAAGCGACGACTAGCCCGGGAGCAGGGTGGAGAGGTGTCGAGTAGTGAGGTGACGAGTGCCACCGAGGATAAGACACGGAATCCTAGTAATGATAACAATGATGAGCCAGTGAACTGCTGCAGGGCTGATAGTGGGGTAGGGGATGGACGAGAGAGTAAGAAAGACATTTAGTAACAGATAAATTTCTAGGTATATCGTTCTTTGATCATCTGATGAGGTTCATAAGATTTTATTGGTTAATCACACTGTTTTTATTTCATCTAATTTATATGGCTTAGATTATTTAAAATAAAATGTTGATGAAAGTTGTTAAAGTATAGTATGTAGTGACATAATTTACAGCGAGAAACGCGGGTTTGAAATCAATAGAGATAAAGTTTTATAGATTATGAATAGAATGTGGTTTAAAGAAGATAAATTTTGTCTGAAAGATAGGTGTAAATTGTTTCCCTTTCTTATTACTGTTAGCTGTTAAAAAGTCTAAATAATGACGACAGACAACTCACAATTCACTATCACTCACATGATTTCTGACAAGTTTTACGACGTTTTTATGATATCATAGTGGAGGTTTTGCAATTTAAAATTGGCTAATTAATATTTCGAAATTTTAAAACTTTGATCAGTGATTATTTGATACGCGTCCTAACATTCGTCAACAGAGTACAGACGTTGCGACATAGAAAGGTACCTCTATACAACGTAGTATCTCGAATCAAGGTTCTTGATTTGACCATCTAGGGATGCCAGTGCACTTTTGTACCCTTGTACCTTATAGTTTTACATTATGATAAATGATGATCTGCTCGGAGAAACCAATTGCCAAGTTTCATGCTGGAAATAATGTAAGACATCGGTACTCTCTAGTCTGTATTCTAGACTTATTGATGCAACGTGTCGAATATATTCATTATTGAATATTATCGATCTCGCTAAACCCTGCACTAATACGTTATAGGGCATGGCTGATGACCACGCCCATTCCTCCCCTACTCAATGTGTTTCCCCACCTGTTTCTCTACTGTACGTGAAGCGGAAACGCACCGAACCTCCGTCAAACTCGTCACTATTCGTACAACTCAGTGCCAAACGACAGAAAACACTCGTAACCGAGTTCAAATTCGTCGCTTCCACTCGGGACGAACCAGTAAAGCTCGACCGGGACGAGTTATTACGGAAGTACCGTCACGGAAACACTGTAACCGAGATCAAGGACCGGTGTCGGAAAGAGGCGGACAATGCGAGACGAAGTCGGAAGTTCAACGTCATTTCCGCCGCCCGTGAGGCAAACGGGGCCGTGTTTTCGGCCACCCTCGCTGACGAGGACGAGATTGTGTGCAACGCTGAGAAAATGTTCTCTCAGAAATTGACAATATCGGACGATTGTCCTGCCCCGTTTTTGAGTAATGGTACCGAGGAATGGGTTTACGACGTGTACGTGTGTGATAACCCGTGTGATGGAGAAGTGGACGATATCAGACTAGAGTTGGACGATTTCGAACCCATCACCCGAGAACGGTATATCAATGAGTATGATGAGGATTCAAATGATGAGAATTACTGGGCGAATGATTACCCTGATGAGGAAACTTCGTCAAGTGAGAATAGTGAGGATAGTGAGGATTATGGTGTGGTGAGGAATAAGCGGTATTCTAATGAGTTCTACGATACTGAACTTGGTATAGGTAAGGGGGGACATTATCTGGACAGATATCTTGTTAGTGATACGGATTCTGACTGAGCTGGAGAAAATTGTGATATTCTGATCCTTGTTTTTAGCGATTCCCTATTTATATTTCTGATAAATTCTCATGCTGGGATATTCAGCAACTTCAATTATGCTTATTTCATCGATTTCAATCGATAAGATGCTTTTTGTAGCCGTAGAGGTTTTTACTTGTACCTATTCTGTCATGTCCTTATGCCTTCTTATAGGGGTGTACAGAATGGATATTTGAAGTCATTTCGTCCTGATGTATTCAAGACATGTCAATGCAAGATGAACGGTTAAAAAGAGGTGATTGAGCCCATAGACCTGCTTAATATCATTGACAAATCACATACCTTCTTCGTTACCAGAATATCTAACGCTTAACATTCACTTTGTTTCAGAGTTAAATTTCCTAGTACTAAAGTTCCTCAGTCAGCCTGGATTAGAGAGTGCCTATCAATCCTTCCTGCAATGCATTCTTCGGAACAGGCACGAAAATGTGAGTCGCGCCTTAAAATAGTGAAGAAATCCGTTGGTTGATTGATCACGGTTCCTAGAAACTACAGTTGGATTGTTTGTTGTATTGTAGTCATCTTAATTTCAGGCTCTTGAACTGCCATCAACATCCAGTGCTAACAGTCTGCAAAGAAGTGAAGATCACATTGAGAAACTGGTTTGTGACATGTGGCAACTCTTAGTCTAAGTGTCCAACGCTTAGTTGCAACGCGCAAAGAAATTTTAGTTGGTTTTTTCGTAATCAAGTACAGCATACTGCGCGCGTAAGTGCGTGTGCGCGAACGAAATTTAACAAATAGCTAGGTTCGCGCGCGCGGTCGACGTATGTCTTGACGTGAGATGTCATCAGACGGTCAAGTACTGCATTGGATGGTCTGTGCTCTGTGCTCATGCCGAGTTGACATGATTCAGTCACATTATAGTTGCCCAGGCTATCACGGTGCTTAAGTAGAGGAACTTATCCTGACCATGAACACATTCAGGTGGAAGAATTGAGTCACATCACTCCTACTTATCTGCTCGATACATTGAGAGCTGTGAAGCAATCTGTGAACAATGGTCCAGCTCCAGGGCTTATCACTACCCTTGGTCATTCCTCTTATTCACTTCCTGCTCTCGTGGCAAGAACTGGTGGTGGAGAGGAGAGAGTATGTCGTCGATCAGACTCAAATAATTTCGGTATGAATCTCCTAGCTATAATTCGATAACTTGCTTGTGTGCTTTTGTGGGTTGTTGAGTAACTTAAGACTTAACGGCTTCACCCGAAAGGTTGGCAGTCATGAGAAGAACTAAAAAGTTCACTAGATTTGGTTTGCTAAGCTCGGTATGCTAACATTTCAACATATCTCCAGTTGTTAATCTAAGTAGACGGCAGTATGGTCAGAACAGTCTGAAGAGTGCCATGGTTAGGAAAACGGCTAACTCGCCGAGTCTTGTTACCCGAATACTGGGACATCTCGCTCCCATCTACTGTATTGTTATCGATAAGACTGGAACTGTCGCATTCACCGTGAGTAGAATCTGTTGAATTATACCTCGTCCTCCCTACTTCAAGCAGAACCAGGACTTTGAGTAACAAAGCTACACTACTCTTAGGTTGAGTTATCACTCACTGTATTGATTGCAGGGAGCCGATGATGGGCTAGTCAAGGGTTGGTCACTGGACAGATACTTCCTACTTGTGACATTGCGTGGACATAAGAAGGAAATATCAGACTTGTCCATCAACGCAGAGAATACGATGTTAGCATCTGGAAGCTGTGATAAGGTACGGGGGATTTCCAAGAAACATGACTGATTCATGATCGGAGTTAAGGTTCTTTACTTGCAGTCGAAGACTCACAATTTCCCCCCAGGAAGTTCGAATCTGGTGTCTACAAACGTCACGTAACTTGACAGTGTTAACGGGGCACCGAGCCACCATCAACTCCCTTCACTTCTCGCCCAACAGTGATTACCTCACCACTTCATCTAGTGATGGTCTCGTCTGTTTCTGGCCCGTAACGGGACTCAAATCTGTTAGGTACATGCGACCAATCGGTGGAATTATTGTTGATTTTGTGGAAAAACTTCCTTCTCAAGTTCTTTAGTAGATAAAGAACCCTCTCCACACAGCGATGATCCTATCCCTTTCCACGAGCGTGTCCGCGCCTCGGATAAGTTGGTGAGCAGTAGTTACAGTGCTGGAGGTACGGTTCTTGCTGTCGGGAGCAGTGACGGTGATATCTTCACATACACAGTCAGAGGGTACGTGTGTGTGTGTGTGTGTGTGTGTGTGT
>CAMPET010000121.1:38769-91756 GCA_946803715.1 Beroe ovata
TGTGTGTGTGTGTGTGTGTGTTATGTTGGTGGTTGTAGGTTGGTGGGTGTGTGTTGTGTTCAGAGTTACGTTAGGTACCACCGCATTCTCTAATCAGTAACCACCATATTCCATGTCAGATTATGGATGTTCCCGATGCCCAAGAATTCTTGTACCCCGTCAACTTCACGGATCACCCAGACTACTACACGATAGTTGGATATCCTGTCTCCCTGAGCACGATTCACGGGCGACTCCTTGCGGACCACTATCGGAGCATCGATTCCTTCCTCTGGGAGATACGACAGCTAGAAATCAATGCTCGGGTTAGAATTGTGAAATTTGATCAATTGATCTCTCTTTTGAGTCATAAATAGCCATTTCTCGATGGGAGCTTTAGTGTGGTATTTTTCTCACAGGTGTATAACGAAGATGCGAGTGAAATAGTGCAAGATGTCACGAACCTTGTTACCCGTCTGGTATTGTTCGTCAAAAACCCTGTTTTCAAAAACATCACAACTGAAATCACTCCCGAGATGGTATCTGAAGAGTTGGAAAATCGATCAAAGTCGAAGAAAAGGAAACGGAGACTACGGTAAGAATGAATGATTTCAGTATCATCGGAATGAAGTTTAGTGGTTCCACCACGAATGTTGGTCAATGCTCCTCAGTGATCTGATAAGTGATAACATCAAATTTCTATCTATAGCGTCCGGTCAGCCGACAAAACAGAGTGGTTTGAGCGAGCGAGCAGTGTGTTGGATCAACTTGTCAATCATCCTGATAGTCACCCTTTCCGTACGCCTGTCGACCTCAGCATCTACAACGATTACCTCAAATACTGCCAGGTTTGTGATCGCTCTGTGCTCAGATTTTTTTGCGATTTTTCGCCCAAATGACAGATTTGTTTATCTTAACCTCAATCCATATTTTGTTTGTGGATAGATCAGAACTATATTTTCGTTTACAGGAGCCCATGGATTTAGAGACAATAACCGACAAACTACAAGGTGGCAGCTACGAACATGAGTTAGAGTTCTTCACAGACATTGACCTAATCTTCAGCAATTCCTTCAACTACAATACTTCGAAAACTTCTATGGTAGGTTCTAGTGTGATTGAAGGTCTCTGGCTACTGTCATGACCACGTACTTTGTTGAATACACATCACTTTTGCTCGCTGCAGATATACCGAATGACGAAGCGACTCAAGGAGTACTATGGGACGCTGATTGATCACCTCGCGTCTGATGAACTGCCTGGCTCTTCCATCGAGCCGACACGTCCGAAGATGTCTGTTCCACTGGAGTTGGTCGTACCTAAACGACGGATTGCAGTTTCATCATCGTCCTCGAGTGCCTGTTCGGGAGACAGACCCACGACCAGAAGTCAAGAATCATCCGGACGATCTAGCCGAAGCTCGGCGTCAAATAACAGAGCTTCTTCTAAAGGCAAGGAACCGGTGTCTAAGCGCTCGCGGATCTATACAACTTCTGAAGAGGATGAGAAGCCAGGTTACTCGCCCAACCCGTCAGCTGGTGGTGGCAGGCGGCAGTCCCAGGGGGAAACAGACCATGATTCTCCGGGAAATGCGTCGTATAACTCGGTCAGCAGTAGTCCGGAAACTGCAGATAGTCAACAGTTGACTGACGGGGGCAGAGCGAAGCGCGAGTGTACGCAACGTCCAGTTGTTGTCGGGAAACGGTCAAAGAGGACGAAACATCGTGTCAATTATCAGGACATCGATCATGACATCTTTGAATCGGACCAGAATTCAGACTCTGACCAAAGTTCGGAGAGTTCTCGCCGTGCCAGAACTCGGTTGAAAGGGAAGGGAGACAGAGGAAAGACTCATGTGAATGGAAATGGAAGGAAGAAAACTGTAGCACGAAATAGTAAACCAAAATTGCATGTCAATGGAAAGGGCAAACAAAAGCTAGACACAACGGACTCAGACAGTGGTGATCAAAGTATTGGTGATGAAAGTGGGCAAATCAAACAAGGAAACAGCGACTCGGATGAGCGCTCTCCGTGCGGTAGTAGCGATGAGTTAAGTGAGGCAGAGGGGAGGGGTGGGAAAAGTAACAGAAGTGGGAGTGAAGGACAAGAGAGTGACGATTCAGATACGGACTCGAGCGTGTCATCGGGACCTACTCCTAGGAAGAGGTCCACGCGGACTCGATCTCAGCGCTCAGAAACCAACGTCAAGACTAAAAATGGTCGATCTGTGAAAAAGAATATGCGATATGACGACTTTTTCTAAGTGGTCGCGATACATACTATGTTCTAGGATCAGGGTAGATAAGATGGATATGAATAGTGTTTAAGAACCGTTATGTATTTTATTTGAACTGTTTAATCAGCCGTCTACCGAACAGTTAATGTAGAAGAATATATTCACCAAGATCCAGAAACACGCGGGACCCATGATAGAGGAGGAAATTATCCTGGGAGCAAAAACATTTCCTTTCATGTTTAACATGAAACTTGAAGTTTCCGTACAGACCACTCTGTCACAGAAGTTGATAGCCTCATCACATTGAAGAGCTGGAGGTTTTCTACAAAAACGGGCGTTAGTATATTTTACCGATTGTTTCTTGGCCTCATTTTGCTTCCCTGAGAGGCTTATTGTCCTGTGATTTCGAATCTTACAGCTGAGAAGAAACTGGAAAATTTTCCAATTTCCGATCATTTAGCTCCAAATTCGGATTCTACGTCAAAAATAATCTAGGAACACTCAATTCCAGTATGCTTCTTGAAAAGGTTATGGCCGTATTTTGATATCCGTATGCCTCACTGTCGTAATTTTGGAACTTTCGCATCCCACAGGCTTGAAATCATGATTCGGGCGTGGTTTCACGCCGAGAAAAAAACCTATATCAACTAAGAGAGTATTGACTTGCGGAGTGAGAGTAGGGAAGAAAAATTTGGTATCGTACGTGCCAGTAAAGAGGACATTAGAGACCTCCAAAATCGAAGTATAAATAAAAGTGTGGAGTCACCAACTTCAATTTCTCCGATACTGAGATCAGATACCGCACTGTGCCACTGTAAGACCAAAATACTCCGCAAGTGCATCTGGGTACATACTACGTCGAATTTCGGCCGTATCTTAGATACCTGAGGAGCTGTACGACATGCGACTTCGACTTTTCAGTAACATTCCATTGATTTGAAGCTGTGTGACGCAATTTCAGATTTCCTGGATCTGTGACATTCAGTGAATTGTTGTTCTTGAGGTACTTACTTAAAATCGTTTTCATAGAGCACTCTGTTTCACTTTGACACTTAAATCTACAAAGCTACAGTTTTAGCGCGCGCGCCGCGGCGTACGTGAATGAGGCCCTGTGAAAAAGCGTACTTTGGATAACAAAATGGAATTTAGAGAAGACCTTTTTCAGAGAAGTGACCGAAATACGCCCGTGAAAAGTCATAACAAACATTCCTTGCATCCTGGACCTTTCATAATGATAGATGAGCAAATTGAAACTGTATCTTGTATGTTTGAAATATCATGTTGTTGGAGAACAGTGACAGTACAGATTCAAATAACAAGAGAAAATAACACTTTGACTACCTTCAACATATCACAAATTCCGCAATCTCGCAGCACGTTTCCGAAGAAGTTCAAAATTCTTTGCCCGATGAATTTCTCACCATCTCATCTAAGTGTGTATCTCAAAATCAGATGCAAACAATTATTAAATGACAAGGCTAATCAGAAAGACTGCTTCGATTATTGCACACATCACTCGGTCATGAACGTCCTATAGATTTGAGTAAACTACGTTGATAAATATTATTACGATTAATACACATATCTCTTCCTTATATATTACGTAGACGGGTACTTAATAAGTTACACGCCTCAAATAACATTTTATCTATAGGTAGATATTGCGTAATGTACCTGTACAATTCATAAAATACTATATGTAACGAAAAACACACAATTTTACTCGCTTATAATGTTAACCACGTATTATAACCAACAATGACTAATTTGGGCTCTCAATGATTGCACATCTATTAAAAAGAGATAACTAGAATGATTAACAAATAAAACTTGGAGAATAAGCACAAAACAATGCTGAAGTTTGTCAAGGAAACTTAAAAATTTCAAAAAGTCGACATTGTGCATTTGCATAAGATTCCTTTCGCTATCAATATCTCCAATAGCCAAGAGCGAGGGTAATGTGTATAGTTGCTACAGTTTCATTGCCTTGTGTAATCATCAAATGCAATAATGACAAGCAAATTGAAGACTCTTCTCGACACTGCATGAAATAAATTAACATTTTGAATAATCAAATGCTGGAATAAATATGAATTTCTTAAAAAGAAGGGATATCATTAAAAATAAATATGTAGATTATTTCAGCTGCAACTATAAGAGATTATTCAGGGCTTTGTCTGTAATTATTGCTCATTGATTAACTAAAACCCCGACGCAGAGTGAACAGACGTGTGACAAGAACATGGCAAATATCCGGAACACGTCATATATTCTCTGGACTCGAGGTCAATAACACTATCAACTCATTATAACCGTATAGCATATCTGCTATGAGTCGTAATACTGCTTCAATCGGACATGCCACGCCACACTCAAACAGGCAGCTACCGTTTTAAACTGATGAATAACATTCCGCGGGATGAAGTAGATATCGTTTGCTTTCAACCGTATCCGAGAGTACTTCACCCCACTCTCTCGCAGCTGGTTTAGCTTGGCATCCTCAATCCATATGTCACATTGCGTCATTGGCGGCTCGTACAAATCAAGTTGCAACTCTTCCGCTAACTGGTAGAAATTAGCCGCGTCAAACGCAATAACGTCCTTCACCGTTTTCTCGGCCAAGCCTGCCTCCTCTCCCCGTATCTGTACTGGCTGAAGGAAAGCGGCAGCGGCGGTAGTCATCATAGTTTTGCCATCTTCCCACGAGTGGTCGGCATGGGGCGTCGTCCGGTCGATGACCAGTGTTTCGCGGTTCTTGAGAAGACGATATCCCTTATGATTGCGCGATCCACTCGTGGACTGGAGGAACTGCTCCCCGGGCCGCACCCAGAATATCGGACCGTCATTGCTGAGTGACGGCTCCAGGCCGTGGTATCGAGACAGAGTGCCCCAGGGCAGAGTCACGTTGAAAAACGGGTTGAGTTCCATGAGTTGGACGAGTTCAGGGAAATATGATCCACTCTCCTCACTCTTAGTACCGACTAGAGACACATGTTGCATGCCACCCTCGTGATAGATGAACTTTGAGTGGTTCCGCTTTATCTTCTCATAGTACTCACCAATCGTACAATTCATAATGTCTTTCTTCCCCAAAACTTGGTGATTTATCTTCAAGCCGGGTGCGTTGTCGACCAAGAAGTTGAGCACATTCGGTATTTCGTAAGCACCATTGCTGATGATACCCATGACATGATCAGCAACACCATTCGTCTCGCCAAATGTTAACTCGAAGAAATGATCCACAACAAGGTTTTGTTGATGAACGTTTAGTTCCTCGAATCTCTCCATCTCTAGCCGTACGACGGTCGCATCACCATCAGGGCAGGATTCCACAGAGATGTAATTCCTGGGATCTGAGAGGACAGAGAGATGCGGGGTGGCGATACCCTCAGTTTTGAGAATAGGGCTGCATGCCATTGGCTGCTCTCTTTTTATCCCAGGTTCCTGATTAACCGACAGTCCCCGGGATTGCGATGCATTCTCCTGCTCTGGGACTGGTTCGCGTTTTATAGTCATGGAAGCAGGATTTACTAGGTCTTTTTGAAAAACTGGTCTGTAATCACACGTTATGAGAGATGAAAGAGATGTTGGAGCGACATTGGATGACACTTTTGTAGGTGAGATAGACAACTTGAAGCTTTTGGGAGAGTTGGATGAAACTCCAGCTCCATCCCCAGATATACCTGCCCCATGATGAATGATTATAGGCTTCTTCGGACTCCTCAATGAAGCCTGGTTGACTATCATTTCGGGCTTAGGGACCACTTTACTATGTGCTGGCCTGGCTTCTGTTTGAGACAGAATTTTACTCTGAAGGGTCCTTTTTGCTTTTGAAATGGAATGGTGACTGTTATTCTTATGGCACTTAACCAGATGCTTCTGACCAGTTTTCTTATTGATGCCCGGACTTTTGGACGGAACCTGTGTACAAACAATTTGGGTGACATGTTTGAGACTTGTTGGTACGTTGGAGGATTTGTTGTCAATCATTTTACTTCCGGTGGGTGAAACCTCCACATGCAAGTTCTTACTGAGAACTGAGTGGTCAACTTTGACTATTTCACTTGTGGAACCAACACTGGTCGTCTTTGTTGGTGAGGCACTAAATGTTATCTTGTGAGTTGGCGACACTATATGTCCTCTCGATTGTTTCTTCGATGGTACCTCATTCGAGGGTGATTCAGAACTGAATTTCCGTTTCCAGACTTGCTTTTGCTGCTGAACCTTCAGATAATCAGCAAATGCGATAGGATATGCATTCTGTTGGGAAGGCGACATAACTTGCTGTTCACCGCTGACTTTGTACACTGGAGTGTCCCTCTGACTGACCTGTCTCATTGGGGGAGTCTGATGTTTCTCTATCTTCACCACGCTCACCTTGTGACCATTCATAACCACTGGAATGGGGTTAGCGTTGATACTGTGAACAACACGGGGCTGTTTCTTTGTGGAAGAGCCACCTCCCTTTGAGCCAGGATGCTTGTGGCTGAGGAGATGAGATGAGTGAATGATCTGGGCGGTTATCGGCCTCTTGATAGCTTTCCGTACCACATTAGTGGGTAAATCCACGGGTTGTTTTTCAGGGGACAAACTGTTCCTGACAGGTTTGTTTACAGGAAGGGGTTCTGAAGATTTGAACGATTTCGAGGGAGAGGCAGAACTGTCGCGGCACTTGCTCTCTTCAACTTGACCAGAATCCTCGGATAGATTTTTCAACGGAACTGCCTCTGAAGGAGCAGGGGCTGTACTCTTCACAAGTTCTTGCTGTGCTTTGGCAAGCCGCTCAATTTCCTGCATTGTTGAAATTTCCTGTGAGATTGCTTGCTTGAAAAACGAAAGTTTGCCACGATATAACTTAGATGCAGGCTGATCACTAGATTGTGCTTTATCAGCGTCAACGTCAGTTTTAGTGGAAGGTGCTAAGGATGTCAATGATGGTGCTAGAGGTGCAGAATCCTGTGACGAGGTTAAAACAGGATAACAACTGGACTGAGGTTTTGTAGTGATAAGCGAACCAACATCAGAAGAGGAAGACGATATTGTTGAGGCCGATAGAGCAGGGTTTATTGAGGGTGTCGATGTAATCATCGGGGACGGTGAAGCAGGAAGCTTGATTTCAGAAAGAGGGGGCACAGAGTATGATAGCATCGGTGATTGAGGCTTTTCATCAGTATCTGTGGACAATGTTTTTGATCGATCAGTCCTCGCTATCTTCTCCGATGAACCCTGTTTGACATGAGAAAGGTGGGGAGTGGGTATTGGGCCTCTCGTGAGCGATAATGAGTTCGTCTCGGAGCATTTTGTACCAGATCTCGAGTCTGTTCTCTCCAAACAAGTAGAATCAGACTTGAACTCAGTGAATCCGTGAGATCCGATTTTGCTCTTTTCTTCACTCAGCTTCGTATCGATCTCGTAGTGAGGAGCATGTTCGGGCGAGTGATAAGCGAACTTATCAAACTCAGCTGGGTAGCTGCTCTTAGCCGGTGAGTGTCCGTTTGACGACGGTGTGAACTTGAATGGGTCACTATCGGAATCAAAATCAAAGTTTCCATCTGCCATAACGTCAGACCTGTCCTTCACACCGATTCGACAATCCTGTTTACTCAACTGAAATGACTTACTGTTATTAACGAATGAAATAGAGGAAAAGTGGTACCTATAATTACTACGAACTCATAGCAAATATATCTGATATCTGAGAACACGAACCTGTCTCTGATACAGCAGTTGGGCGGTTGTAGGGCGGAAATTACTAGATACCGTGGTCGGCGGTGGAGGTGGTGGTCGTGAGGTGGTGTACATTGTACTGCTCGGCTTGTACTTCCCTTCTTTCGACAGGTTGAGACCCTCGCGCGACCTGAACAAACGCGATGTAAGATATTAGGGGGGGGACTGTGAGCGAAGGAGTGATGGAAATAGATTATGTAGCTATTGAGCTGTTGTGAGTGAGCTATCTTGTGGTGTGATGAGGGTCAATGTACCACAATCATTTGTATCACACGGTCAGTCGATTATCAACAAATGCACATGTCGTTGTGACACGAAAATGAGTTTTTGCTTAACCAAATTATTGAACCACTCGTCATGTTCTGCAGAGAGTAAACTAAAGACACGTTCAAACTCATGTTCTAATACAAGAGCGGATTCATACCATAATCGAATATAAACGATGATGCATACAGCTGCTAGTGCCTCATAATCCGCCGTGTGGCTAAGCAACCATATTTCATTATCATTATCTATACGATTTGATAAAGCTGTGTCACTCACAAAATAGCACCTATATTCATAATTCATCATCAAAATCAAGACTAAACTTAAAGTGAACAAGAATTGCACTTGCAGTCCCGTTGGGCAAGCGCTATATTTCCCTCCCCCGACTATGGTTTTAGGAATCATGTGGAAGTTGGAATTAGTTCTATCACAACATTGTATTGTGAAAATGCCGCAGGATAGTGAAGCAGCAAGCAGCTCGTGAGTGCCACGTGCATTGTTATATTAATCTCTGCATTTTCCACGTGCACGCGCAGTATAATTTGAACTACATGATCCCGATGCGCGGCACGTGCGTTTTTTTCAATCTATCGTTCGTTTCTAAGATTTGTTCTGTTGAAAATACGTGTTGCGAGTATTGCGATATTCCTGTTCACTGTTAATTAGAGCGTCCGAGCGTGGTTGGATACCTATTTCTAACCTTCTTCTACTCCTCTGTAATATTATGGCTAAGCTACCAGATTATTGGCTCATTTATGCTTGAGAATTCTAATTTATAGTTCGAGAGGGAAATAAACTACATGCTTTCAAGACCAAAACTCAGAACCCTTCTTCAGTGCTATTGGTATTTGCAGGCATAGACAGTGCTAACTGCTTCCGTCTGAATTATAACGGGGCTATAACCCAGTTGTTACAGTCCTGTTTATCTGAATACTTTTCATTGCTGCTTTAGTGCTCAGAGATACAATTAGAATCAGAATTAAAGTGAAAATAAGGGCTTATAGATAATACAGGGTGTGTCATAAAAAAGTGGACAAAAGTAAACGTCCATATCTCAGCGGAGTTTCCCGATGAAATTTGGAGGCGTTGTAGAAATTGGCAATAAGTTTTCCCCACCAAATTTTCAAGTCCCAGCACAAAAATTCCCCGAGTTATCAGCAAAAAACTTACTTTTAAGTTTTTCTTCATTTCTAATGCTGTCTATAACTCCGGTCGTGTTTGGAGATTAACAAAGAAATTTTCAGCGTAGAAAGACATCACTCGCACCTACTTGCTCAAAAAAGTTCAAGTATCTACCTCAAAAATTGACAGAGAAATTGGCAAAAACCAGAGAACTGCTTTTGTCAACTTCATTTATCGACAACGCACGATCTGAGCGTCAAAAATGAATGCAGACTTCAACATATATAACAATCCTCAACTATTCCAGAACAAATCCTGAAAATTTCATCAAATTATTTTAAAAAACGTCGGAGATATGCAAGTTTTTGTAGAGCACACTGATGATGATATCCACTGCTGTCCACTTTTTTTGACACACCCTGTAGAAATTGATCTAGTCCATGGATCCGATAGTTGAACCGGAATCAAGATTCTAACCCCTACTCTTACATATTGCTGAAGCATCGTCGCTGAGTTCATCTTTTTTGAAAGTTTTGACGTGCCGCACCGCGCACAAATTCTTGAACATTATTAAGCTCGCAGGAAATAACCTTGCGAAGTTAAATCGTAAAGTAACATTCATCCAACTTAACGACGCCGATATACTGGCTCTTGATTGGCTGATCAATCTGAAAGGGTGGCCTCCGGTTGGCTATGTGTGGAAACGGAGGGAGGAAGGGGGGGAAGGAGGGAGGGATCATAAAATTTGACTTCTGGCTACTTTAGTTGCCATAGCAACCGCAGTGATTTTCCTATTAAATTACAGTAGAGGTGGTATGTCGACACATTTTTCTCATCTCTGCTATCCCTTTTCCAATGCCTTTTTGTAAAACAAAAAAGGCGATTGGGGAGGAAAAAATGCATAATTGGTACTTACTACTAAAGCAGAAATCTCATCGAACATAAGATTCCCCTTTTATCTAGAAGTCCTTAGTGTCAATTGCATACCTATGCCCTCAACACGGTTTTTTAGACCTTATTCCGGGAACCAGTTGGATGGGTCCATACGNACACACACACACACACACACAAACACATCATTAGGTGCCAGGTGTTGTATTGAAAAGAGCAGGGGGCACACGGGACATTCTTCATATGAGCTTATTGAAGTTCCTGAGCTTACTGTTTCACGTTGTTCGAGATCCGTTTCTTTTCCTGATTATCGTGTTAACTCGTGGCGAAATGATCTATAATGTAGGCACTAGGCATTCTGAACACAATCATCAATCATACAGGTACTACCTTAGTTCTCAGTACTCACATCTTATCGCAGGTGCTGTATCGAATGAACGCTTTCCCGACAATACACTTCCCAGCATAAAATATTATGTGTGTTGTAAATGTTGTATCATGTTACAATTATAGAACCTTGTGTAGGTCGAGATTGGTTCAATCAGGTTTGGAGGACACTGGTTATAATTTCATTTCTCCACTCCCAGTGTCAAGTAACCGTACTAACACTAGCTCTGGATTCAGATTCCACGTTTTCAGTTGCAGATTACTGTCAATTTTTCATTTGGCTCGGATTATGTTTCGTTCTAAAGTGTCCTGGGCCAATATAGATTACTATTTAATTCTGTTTCAACAAGTTACAGGTATTTCGCGTATTTTCCGGCCTTGTTCTATTGATTTAGAGGAACGATATCTACTAACAATCATTCCCCAAATAGGAAGATCCTAGCGCTACTTTGAATCATCGTTTCGATGGGTAGTTCAAGAAAACATCTACTCATTGTGACAGTTACTTTCATGTCCTGTATTCTACTCTTGTTAACAACAATGATCAGCGAGAATGGATATTCAAATGCTGCTCTCAACAGTCAGCATCAGACCGATGATTTGGACTCTTTCCATAGGAAGGTGTATGAGTGGAGCATTGCTGAAGACTCTCACGTTTAATATGTGCACTTTCTCGCCACAGTTTTCATCTCAGATTGAGACCTTAACCTATTGACAAGTGCTAACCTTGCCTTGCAGGGTATAATTCCATTGGATTGGTAAGATAAGAATTGTTGAAGGGTGTGTACAGTGTTGGAAATATTTTTTACATATGCGCAATAGTACTAAATATGTAATATAACAATTTAAATCAAATATTGTTTCATTTAGGCTATCCAATCCGATAATTACTTCAGTCCAGTGAACGGGTGGCCCAGGTCTCAGATAGAAGTTCTGTCAGTGAAAAGTAATGTCAGTGTACAAGGTGTCTGACTATAAAAGTGGTGTCAGTGAAAGTGATAAATGATGTCAAGGTGAAAGGGTGTCAATTCAAAGTGGTGTCAATCTGCAGTGAAACCATACAGAACACGGTCCAACATACCCGGTTCCTGAACCAAGAAACCGGCAATTTTCTAAGCTTGGGGGTGAATACAACTTCTTGACCTGAAAAAGAGAAACTATTATCATCTCGTTCATAGAAGACGGACACCTAGCGACAAAACAAGAGGGATCTCTGTTGAATACCTCTGCTGTTAACATGTGGGGGCTTTTAATCTTGATGAGCTTCTCAGGAGAATCGTTAAAACTGAATACAGTGTGTGCTTTCTTGTTGATCTTGCAGTTGACATGCGGGGCTGGGGTCTTGTGCGGTCTGTCTGGCTTGCTCAGCAGACTGAAAAGAAGAGGTAACTGGTAAGCAGGAACTGAATGAAACACTATCTAGGAATCTAGGAATAACGCCATCAGCAATCAGCAAAGTTAATATGGAACCTGTTGATAGTGAACTTTGATGTATCTTTGTAGGACTTTTTAGAATTCTTGAGACGTTTGCACGCTGCATCCCCAGTCCCATTACCGCATGTTAGTTCTTCAGTTTCCATAACAATCTATACATTTTCATGGCTATGGATACTAGACATTACATGGCATAGATCTGTGGTTTATCATACAACGTTGTATAAATGAGGATTGGATGTGAACATGATTTTATTACACTAGTACGTTCAACATGACGAAGAGTAATTTGGTGACCACGATATTTGTATTGTACGTGGTTTCTACATTTGATCGGCCATAAAAGTGACTGATATGATATAAAAGACTTAGTTTGACTTAGTTATGTAGGCCGTCTATGTGTCTATAACGTACGAAGCATTTACCGGTTTCAAAAAGCTGGACCAATACCAAGGATACACAGTAATACAAAGTTACATCCTAGCAAATATGTAGAATGTACATCATGCGCTATGTATAATGTATATACTTCACTGATGTGTACTGTATAGAAGCTCTATATGCGTGAGGTATACGCCTTCCTCTTTCATCAGAGAAACGCAGTGGGTGGTGAACAGTGGACACTAATTTGTATTTAGCGGGATCAGGTTACAATAATTTATCGCCTTTACTCCTATGTCTCTGTGTGAGTGTAAAATTAGGTGATTCTACTCAAGTTCATGCTTTCATGTATGCGTGTGTGTCACATGATGTGTACTGACAGTGAACTGAACAAAACTATGAAATAGTAATATGAATGAGTTGCTGGCTAGAGTGCAAGTACTCGAAGTAATAGTGGAACATATAGCTCTACAGTAAAACACCAGCTTAATTTTGAGTGGGTAATGATTTTTGGTTGTCATCTGCACTCAATACACAACATGTGACACCAGCATTGCACAAAAATTAGAAATAGAATGTACGCATATTTGCGATCAAAAGATTGTTTAAACATAAAAACGAATTAACGTATCAAAATTTAGACATTCGATTCGATCACAGCAACCCAATGGCTTAACCTTTCTTAAAACATTAAACAAAATTCAAATACAAGCTGCAATTACAAGGAATTTAATCAAAATCTGTAAAAACAAACATACAATCATAATGAAAATGTCATGACCATTCCTGTTTCAATTTTTCAAATTCTTCCTCATCCTGTGGCAAGAAAGGCGTGTCAATGCTCTGAATCATATATTCACCGCATAGCAAGCACTCTTCAGCAATTATTTTATCAAGCTTCAACTTAGCTTTCCGATAAGTATCTGTCCTTATTTGATCCTCGTCTTTGAGGTTCAGCAATACACTGTAAAGTTTGGAAACCTCATCGGCTTTCCATTTCGGAAGGTATTCTGTTATCTCCTCCACTAAACAAGCAGTATGAAACATGTGGGAACAGGGGAAGACGTAGAATGACCTTGTGAGAAGCGGAATTTCACACAAATAACAGTTTTTCACAGACTCTACAACACAGTTCTTACGTTTGAGATTACTGATGTCTTTGTGAATGCGACCAGCACTTTCTGTTGCGTCTTTCATATCGTCATTCAATTGATTAATATTCTGGTTGTATATCTCTAAGGACTTGCATATAGCGTCCTTGAAATCGTCAATGTAGAAAAAGTCGTTGAAAAATGGAAGAACATCCTCGACTTTCAATACTTCTTCACCCCTGTTTATGACTTCCATAACCTTTTTGATGTCTTTTTCTTCTTCAACGACATGTCGTGCAATCATGAGCCAAAGCTTTTTGATAGTTTCTTGCTGTTCAGGAGAACTATAGCTCTGAGCTTCAACAGCAGTTTTCTCGGCCTCAAAAACATTTCCTAGCTTTGAAAGTGCAAGTTTGACAGCCTCCTCGTATAAACCCATTTTAGTATAAATGTAACAACATGCTTTCCATTTCCGATGCTCAGAGCATAATCTCAGAGCATACTTCCTATCCACATTAGCGTCGGTCTTGATGAGAAAGTCTAAGAGGAGTCCTTCATCGTCTTGTTGAACAAACAGGGACAGTAGAAAATTGTGAATTGCTTCATCTTTGCATTTCGTGCTGAATACGACAAATTGGAGATAACGAAGAGCCTCATCTTTTTGTTCTGCAGTTTTGCAATGAATGAAAGATGGAAGCAGCTTCTTTGGGTCCAGTGATCTTCCAAACTGCTCAAGAACATCGACAGTACTACGAGGAATGTACTTCATAAGTGTAGGAGTGTACTTATAGAATAATTCAGGGCTCCTCCTCTTTCTAAGTGTATTTAAAGCTGATGAGTACTGCTGATCGTGGATATGGTGCATTATTACTTTTTCGATGTCTTCCATCAAATCTGCAAAGAATATCATATCTGAGGTATCACCATAACTAGCCATCATCTCTTGGATGACTTTGATAATCGGCTTATTCTTCTTTATGTTCCTTATAACAAAATCACTTCCAAGAAAGTTCCTAAGATCGGCTCTAACATTCTGAAGTCTTTCCATATCACTTTCGTTGGTATGTTGTTGTTTCTCCAGATTGCTTATTTCACTGAGATATATTTCAACAATCCAGACAACAAGCATGCAAATTTGTGTAGGACTACTTGAATTGCTGAGAGACTCGAGCTTAGTTTTAAGGAAGTTTAGCAAGGCTTGAGTGGTACCTTTATTTATGAACTTAAGAGCTATTTCTTCAAATGACCTGTGCGAAAGGGCATAGGTTTGAGCAGCATAATCGTATAGTTTTTGATCAAAATAGTAGTCAGCTTCTTCACTTGATATCTCGAACAGCTTACTAGGATCTCCATCAGCATACTTCTCTGCCTCTTCAAACTTTTTAAGCTTCATATACAACTTCCATACATGTCTATCCTCTCTGTGAATCTTGAATCGTATGATATTCTGTTTGGCAAACGAAAAAAACTTAGTTGGGTCCATGGGATCTTGTGCAATGGTATTGAAGTTACCTGCTGAAGCTTTCAAAGGCTCATAATGAACATGTTTCCAATCAATCAAACTGCGAGCCTCGAATCCATTCTCATAAAGAAGCAACAAATGGAATTCTGACACCCCAATAGAAACTGGAATACCCTTGTCTGTATACTGGGTAAGCTTGTTGTCAGTCATAACATTACCATCATCAAAGCATGACGATGATATGCTTAGTTTTGAGTATTGAACTCCAACACCAGTCATCCAGATCAATGATCGAGGCTCAGGATACTTCACATATGATACTGCTATGTGCCCAAGTGACTCCAGGTTTTCTTTGAAACCTGGAAGACTCTCACTAAAAATCGAGGCGAATTTGCATTGATCATGAGTATTTATTTTTCCAAAGAATTGATAAATTCTAGTTGGTGTCGCAACGATAACAACAGTTCTCTGTTTAGGATCCCCATTTTCATGGAAGAATATCAGTCCAGTTATGTTTTCAGGCTTATCGAGACTACACACAATTTTGGAATAGGCTACAAGCTGTTTATCAGATGATGGATTGAGTTTTGTTTCATAGATTTTTCCCTGAGACGAGCCAATAAGGATTTCTTTTGTATTGATATCACTTTGCTTAGTGATATTCCAAGCCACGGAATCGACAGTATTGCATTTGATTTGCTTTGTGCAAGACCATAGTGTCTGTTTCCCATAAAACCCATAGAAAAGTTCACCAGATGTCATGGAGACCAAGAGATGTTTTCCAGATGGATCTAGAAATATGTTATGGATCTTGTCACCAACAGGTCTTGGGATTTCTAAAATATCATCTAGTTCAGGGGCTCCAGAGTAATATCGTCGTATTTTGTTACTCAGTAGTCCAATGACCAGAATTTTATTTGCAGAAACAACCTTCACTATTGATGCTGTCTCCCTGAAACGAAGGTCCTCTTTCTCAAAGATAGGCAACACATCTGCCTCATCAGTCGGGTCCTTCAGGTTGATAACAGAAGTATTGAATTTGCTCTGTTTTCTTTGCTGATTGGTGCTCGAATAACGACCAGAGTTATATGATCTACCATCTTCTTCATATTCGCTCCAGAGTCCTGCCATTCGATTCTGAGAAGTTTTAAAGTAAGTAGAGTTACCTAGCAGACCTCCGAAATTCTGAGTCAGAAGTTTCTAAAGCAAATCTCGTTTCATAATCATAGGTACAATCATGAAAGTCATAAAGCATGAATTGCATTGGTAACTCAACATCACCTTGTTATGAATCAAAGAGGCGTTAATAAAGTATGCTTTGATAATTGGTTATACGAAGTGTCAGAATCAAGAATATCACATCATTTACAAAAATCCATAAATAGGTCAATAAAAGTTCCAATCAAAATCATTTATAAAATACAAAATCATCAATAAAATACATGTAGGTATTGAATGAAGCAAAGCAGCATTTGTAAGTTAGTAAAAGTAAATACTATCTTCCGAAACAAAAATTAGGAGAAAACAGTGCTATTTGAACTTCCTATAGAAGATAATGAAGGCGACTTCGGCATAATACGACAAACAGATGATGATTTAACAGCTGTGTCAAATAACTTGTGTATGAATCTTCTGGTCCCTTGCCGATATTTGTACCGAGACATAAGCTGATGTACGATTCTGTAGTTCCTTATGTCTGAGAACAAGTGTTTCTTGTTCTTAGCCAGTTCCTCTAACTCAGCACAATATGTACTCGCCCTGAGTGTGGAAGATAGGCAGATAATGAGGTTCAACATTTGCTCCAAATCTTTGTCATTTGGTTTATCCAGGGTAAGTTCGGGAAATCGTGGGCGTTTAAAACCAACATCTATAGTGAAAAACTTCTTCACATCATTTGCAATACAGAGTCCTATCTTTTCACCAGGTTGTGTCTCCTTACTATCAAAAGACTGTGGATTACCAGCAGATTGAATTATTGCATTGAGCTGACTTTCTCCGAGACTTCTGTTCTTAACATGCGTCTTATGCCTGGGAGGTTGTAAAGTTGAGCTTCTCTGACGGTTTCCAGCAATTTCAGATGTGAAGGAAGCAGGTGAGAATCTTGTGTTAGCTTTCTTGGCATTTGTTTGACAAATACTGAAATTATGAATAAAGTCTTTTCTACTAGCAGTGAAGTTGAACTGCTCTACAGCTGCACAACCACTTTCTGTCTTGCAGATGAGATTGAGGACATAAACACAAGTGCCACGAACACTGAGGTTGTCATGTCCATCGGCAAGCTTGTAAACTTTGCCAACAAATTCAAATTGTGATAATTTGGCAAACCCATAACAAGATGCACCGATGTGGCCGATTGCCCATGCTGCTGCTTTTATTTCCAGGATGTCATGGCTTTGTAACATTTCGTCAAGTTCTTCGAATATACCCTTTTCCTGGAGTCTTTCGATGCCACAATCCAGATGAGACATTTCACCATAAAGATGAACGGGAGTGAAACAATACTTAGGGAGCTTGACTTCAGTGTTCTTGAAGGTAGCATCACCCCTTTCAAACCCAGTTAGGGATTCTAGAAGTGTGGTTTCAACTTTCCTCACATATTCAAGGCATTTATACTTCTTCCATTTTTCGAGCTCTGTGTCAACAAAACCAACAGATTTCAGCGTGCTGTACCCTCTGGGAATAGAAAGGAATCGCACAACCAGTTCATATCCCTTTTCCCCAAGATGAATCAATGCAGGAAACATTTCAAATAGGTGCTCCAAGCATTCGGGATCCTGACAAGCTTCAGTTAAGACTGCCAATGACTCTTCAACAATATCATCTCCATCCGAAGTGTTGTAAGCGTAAAGTTGACTAACTAACATTGGGAGGATGAACTTCTCAAAATTTTGATAACCAGTCCTAATCAGGGTTCTGAGGAACTTGATAGCAAATACTCGAATATTCGAAGATCCCCGGTGTAGGATTGTACTGAAGATTGCATCTGTGATATTTTCCTTGCCGTACAGCAAACTCACAAGCACACATTTCATGATTGTATCCTTATCGGGAGCCTTTTCAAAAAGTTCAATGTATGTTTCGAATATATTAGAATTCTTGAGATATTTATTGCCTTCAACGTCAGAATAGAGAGTTCCAATCATGAAGAAGTAGTCACTTACTAATGTTGATCTGAGACTTGTTGAGGAGAATATGCCAGACCCAACTTCAGCTTTCTTGAGTTCGGTTGTCATATTGTTCAAAAATATCGGAATCAAATTCTTTGGCTCTTCGGATGAAGAACAATTTATTTCGAGTAATAGATTAATGAGTGCAATACCAACGCTGCTATAGACAGCACTATTGCCTTGGCCTGTTGTTTTATCATAATATGGGATTCTGCATAGAATGAACTTACTCGAAAAAGGTTCCATTACTCTTTTCAAGAATCGAACACAGGTTTCATCAATTTGCTGAGTTCTGAAAAACCCTAGCTCAAGAACAGATGCAATAGTCTTCCAATCCCACTTGAACACATCATCTTCAGCGAAAACCTTAGTGTTTTCAATGAAACGCATGTGCTGCTTTTCTTCATGATCATCTCGTTCATGATATTGATACTGATAGTTTGGATTTATACCCCTTTTGAATTTCAGGACCCTCTCCCTAATCAAACTCAACTGATAGCTCATTAATGTGAAGGGCTCAGGGCGCTGTCTGTGATTCAGAAGCTTAGTAATACACTGCGAACTTTCAACTCCGAATCCTTTATGAACAGACACAGCAGCTACCAGCAATGGTTGTATATGAGCAATATGTTGCTCAGAAATTAAGTTGAACTTGTTTATAAGATGTAATAATTCACCAACAAGAATAGCAGCAAGGATAGCCTCCTCCTTTTCACCATTTATGGCCACATGAGTTATAGAGTCAAGTTTAGGATCAACAGAAAGGATCAATGCTAGTAGAGTAGCATGATAGATTTCCACTAGATTTGGGCGTTCGACATGATGTGGCAATAAAATCTGCTCTGCTTCACCCACAACCCAAGAATCGCATATACTCCAGTCAGGATTTTGCTGCCAGTCAATAATAGAACTCAGAGGTTTCTCAAACGATTCAAGGTTAGTTGGCTGTTTCAGATTGAGCATTTCGTAAAAACACTGAACAACAGTTCGCTGAATCTTTGGAAATGGTTTTGTAAGAGCCCCCATCATTTCTTTGAACACCAACTCAATCGTATAGAGACCAGGCCAAGTACGACAAAATGCAAGTATCGCATTCTTGCAACCATTGAGCCAAACTGACCTTTCCTCAGCATAGTCTAATTCTTTTTTATTTTCGGATTTCTTTTCGTACAAAATGAAGAATGGATCTGATAATGAGGCTACAAGGAATCCGATGTCATTCTGAACATGAACAAAGTTCCGTGTAGATACATTGTTAAACAGGAACATGAAAACTTGACATAGAACTTCTGTCTCTTTATATTCACCACCCATTGCTATAGCTTCAAGGATACATTTGATTCCACCATTTTCAATGAAACAATTTGGTTGCGACAATGCATAGCAGGATATGATTGCTGTTGCACATTTCTTATAGTTTTCTTTAGATGGAGTTCTGACCAAAGACAGTAAGCTGAATATGATTGACCTTGGAAGTTTGCCATACTTAGCTAAATTATAAACAAACTTGAGAGCTTCGACGCCTTCTAGGGCTTCATTACCATCCTTACCACCACCAGTATCAATAGCACGGACCAAGAATAGATCGATGTGTAGCTCTTGTACATGTTTGTAAGTTATGTAAGGAAGGCTCAAGGTGAAACATCTGAAAACATTTGCACGAATTTTTGGAACCTGAGAATTAAGCTGTGTTGCAAGTTTCTCAAAAATTATTAATGGCTCAATCTCTTTGAACACCTGATAACCATGTATTTTGATGATGTTGACAAAGTCGGTTTGAAGACAAGAAACAGATGAGTCAGAAGTATTTGAATCTGTCAGTTGATCCAGAATGACCTTCAGGTTCGAAAGACCCGCCATCCTAGAGAGTTACACAGGCATATTCATTATTACATTATTCATTAGTTTACTAGTTCATTGATCAAATTCAAGCAACACCGAGTTAAAATTAGCATCGATGGGAATGTAGGAGACATTGAAAAACAGGTGCTAAAATCTTAATGGTAAAATAATACCCACAACCCATTCTATGATCATCATAGAACTAAGTCAATATAGAGATGTGGGATGTTCACATAAAGTTCCCACTCATAAAATTCCTATTCAACCACCCCAAGAAGCATTAGAATGCTTCTCATGATTGGTTCCGCAAAGTTAGTTTCTCATAACTGGATACTCACAATTGGTAATTCCTGCAAAAAGACTCAAGGAGTCACCTGCATCTTTATGGCTCTGCATTTCCATGAATCAAATCAGCAACATCATAATATACTTCCCATATGATACTACGTCAAAGTGTTACATCAGTTGTCTAACTGAAGCAATTTTATAAGTGAACAGCAGTTCTGTCCTCAGATAGTGTAATTGATCATTGGACAAAAAAGGTGATAGTGACTACCATTCAATTGAGTCCTCACAACTTTCACAGTCATCACAGGATTTGAATTGCATATCAGAGACTAATTTACCCAATAGATAATTCTTTGACCTGGTTTACAACTTTAAAACTATAAAGAAAATGTAACCAAATGAACACAAACTGTTCTAGCTTCGCCCAACAATTCTCACTTGAGTTATTAGCTGCTAAAGTGTCATAAGTAGAAGATAGTAGTAGAGTTTAATAACGACTTTCAGTACATCCAGTTGCAGACAATATTACTGCCTTCGCCGGATCCAGTTTTAGATGATGTTCTGCACATACACACACACAAACACACACAAACACACACACAAACACACAGACACAGAAAGTGTCCTTTTTTCAATTGGTTCTCCTGCGTTTCCTGCATCTTTCGAATCAAAATTCAGGGCACTGCATTTCCCATTATCAACAGCTTCTATTTGTTTTCAAGCCGTTTGTATCCACACATTAATTGCAATATAATTCCCATGCAAAAAAATGAGTAGATTAAAATTGGTGTGCTCCCTTAGAATCCTGCATCTTTTGAATATTCTGAGGCACTGCATTTCCTCATTCCACTAATAGTAGACAGAACAATAGGTATGACATAGACAGGTCCCTCTGATCTCTTAGTCATATTACAATCAGTATCAGGTGCCTGAAAATAATCATATTGAGCTCTACAAGTTACAAAGCAGACTGTGATAAAACTTTTTATTGTTGAATTTAATCTATTATGAGCCTTTAGTTTATCACCTTAGCTTAGAGGTAAAGTAATTGCTGAAAGCTTGCCATCTAGTAGACCATCTCCTGAAAACAATAGTGCAAATAATGGATTGATGGGGTGCTTTTCCTTGATTGATTTATATTTAAAGATTTCAATCAAATCAGAGAAGGAACTTTTGAAGAAGAAACTTAACTCTTGTCAATCAAAGAGTTCATTTGTCTCTTATGGTTAAACTCAATTGCAGTGGTTGCCATATAATATATCATGTGATCCAAAGTTTGATCAATAGTAATTAAGATATCATGTGATGACATTTGATTCAGAGTATTGAGGTGTTTTGTTACATTAGAAATCAAGGTTTATGAAAATCTAATAATGTACGGATGAGACAAAATGAAACATGTGTTCGCTATAATTATTAGGCAGTCAAAAATGTACACAAAACAATATAGTGTATGTCACTGAATTTTTTTGGCTGCCTGACATGGACTGTTTCATTTTATAACATTTTGTGCATTATCCTGTGCATCATCAGAAATTCAGAAATCTTGATTGTTTTTCTTCTCACTTACCTCAACTCTTATCTTTGATCTTCAATACTATGCTATTTTGTACTATGACCATTGACCACTCTGTTTAGTCCAGGCAAACACTTCCACTGAATACAAAGAAAACCTGCGGAATATACCTTGCATAATAACTTGTTTAAAATATGATAAATTAGTGAAATTCTTTCATTAAACTTTAAAGAGTTTTAATGACAGAATAATAGGGTGGTATATCTCTTATTTCTGTACCTAAAAAACCTGATTTCATTATTGTTATCAATCATACTGTAACTAAATGTATCTCAAGTTCAACACCATGTCTGTACACTGCAGCTGATAGTCTGACATTTGGTCCAAAACAAATGAAACTTCTTAATGCAAGTAGTAAACATAGGAAGATGTGAAGGGTTCTTACTGGCTGGAGGTAAGCTGACCAAATGCTCCAAAAACTCTTGCACCAGTTTCAAGGCAATAACCTATAATGAAAAGTATGTTAGGAATGAAAGAGTAAAACTTTTTCATGATGTTTCCATTGCTTTGACTCGATATACTCCAGTAGCTGAGGGAAGTGCCGTATGCAATTCATTGTGGACGCAGTTTCTCAACGGTTTCCGTTAGGTCAAAGCATAATAAAGAAATCCTGCCTGCTAACGTTTTGTGAATCGACGTCCTGGGGGGTCGTACGGCCACGCCCATTTTGGGCATGGGAAAATTTTCGAAAACATATATTTAGCGAATATGGTCGATATGGATGTCTATGGTTATGTATTTTCGACCAGGAAATCGATTGCTGACGTCCATTCTAGCCTCAGATGCTTCCATCACGACGTACGGCCACGCCCATTGTTGACATGGCGAATATTTTGAAAAATAGATATTTCCTTCTATGGGCATCATGGGTGTCTACAGCCACGTATTTTCGACCCAGAAATTGATTGCTGAAGTCTATTTTTACCCCAGATGCTTCCATCGTGACATAGACACGAACCACGCCCATGCTCAATGTGACGAAAATTTCGTATTTTCACCTATGAACATCATTGGTGTCATTGGTAGAGTAAGTTCGACGCTCCCAGAAATTGATTGCAGATGTCCATTTTTGCACTTTATGCTCCTATCAGGAGTAGTACTGAAGTAGTACTCGTAGCTTGCCAGAATCAGGAATGCGGTCCCGGTGCCTAAAGAAAGTTCATACCTCAGGTGCAATCAACAAGAGGTTTCTGGAAACCCCTTTTGGAGAGCGGTCCACCGAAGAGGCCCACTGAAGTTTGGTCAAATTTCAGTTCCTAAAATGTAGCACTTTTAGTGCTGGGGATATGCAGGACCTTATTCCCCAACTGGTCGAGTTAGGCTTGGGTACCCCTCGTACCTTGCATCAAGTCCATCCCATGTTATTCTGAGTTCTGACCCAGGAATCTCCATATTCGAACAACATGACAAAATGCATAGTCCAACATTACCTTACATTCGCAACAACTAGGTATCAATGTTATTGATTGAATGGAGCATTGATCGAATAACTTGTCATGACCTGATTGAAGAATTTTCTTTTCGTGTAAAACACCAACACGAAACAATCAACAGAACATTTTTTTGCCATCAGTAGACTGAAATCAACCCATAATATTTTCTCCGGCCCATAATATTTTTTCCTATAAATCTGTGTTATTGATAAGCCTGGTTTAAAAGTTTCGTCCTTTAAAATACTGATATAAGTATAACGTTCGTACAAATGATATCTCAGCAGCTATAACGAAATGTAGACCAAAGCACAGGGCAAATGGAGCCTGAAAGTGGAATCAACAAACAAGAACTTCCATCTTTATAACATGATCAATGGTTTGTTTACTATGGTGGATTAGAAGGATCATCATATCGATCCAAAGGAGTGCAGTGTTTGAAGAATATTCAATGTGTATTATGGATGGTCCATGGAAGCCAGTTGTCATTCCTCTTCATTTCCTNCAAGCAGTTCAAGAGGCTGTACATCAAGATCAAAAACGAAAAGTAAGTGATTGACGGCGTTCATTTTATTTGTATTTTTATTTTCCTACTCATTTTTGATTGTAGCGAGCTGGACAATTATAACCTTAGAACCTAGACTAACCTAAAACCTAAACTCAGGTATCTCATTGGAACTCGTCTCGTTAACTTCGACGCTGAATCGATACGGTCCACTTTCACTCAGACAGAAACATGACGGTAGAAATACTTTGCTTCCTAGCTGTCAATCAGTCGCAATAATCTGATGTCAAGAGAGACGTGGAGAGAGAGCCTAATATCGGCTGGCTGCTCGCTACTGTTGTCATGACAACACAAACTCCTGATTAGAACTTTCAATTTCATCAATGAGTCCGTTATCAATCAGTGACTATAATATGGGACTTGGGACTAGCGAGTCCGACATAAATGACATCGGTTACGAATGAATTGGGCTTCATTCCACTCTCAGATATAGAATTTTGGTTCCATGATTATCGGTCCAGTTTTTATCAGGACTCGATTCATACATTGCAGCTGTTGTACCTTAACCTTATTTTCGAGTCATGCCAACTAGTCCAGTCTTTTTTTGCAAAAAATAGGCTGAACCTGGAACTGCTTTATAACAATTCATTTTTGGCTTCAGGGGGTTGTATTGGGTGTTAGGAAACCACAAAAGAAAGTTTACCAAGCGAGCTCATGGGGGCGATGGTTTTTTGGGCCACGCCCAATTCCTTATATGGGCATATTACGTATCTTGGCTTCTGAAGGTGATAGAGACTTCGTTTTTTGCTTAAAAGAACCGCAATGGTCATGTTTATATTAGTTGTCTGAAGGTCACTAAGACCCCAGGTGCTCAGTTTCACCAAAAAATCGAGAAAACTGAATTTTCAACCTGCGCGGAGTCAAAAATCATATCTCGGTTGCTGAATGTTCTAGAGACTTCCTTATAGGCTTAAAAGAACTGCAATGGCAATGTTTATATTAGTGGTCAGAAGGTCATTAAGCCCCCCGATGCTTAGTTTTGCCATAAAATTTAAAAAACTGAATTTCCACTCTCAGCGCAATGAGATATAGCGTCGTCATNGAGACTTCTTTATAGGCTTAAAAGAACCGCAATGGGCATGTTTATATTAGTGGTCAGCAGGTCATTAAGCCCCTTGATGCTTAGTTTTGCCATAAAATCGAAAAAACTGAATTTCCATTCTCAGCGCAATGAGATATAGCGTCGTTATTGTAACTCCGTTGTTAAAGGTCGAAGAGACCTCATTTTTAGCGCAAAAGAACCGCAATGGCCATGTTTATATGAGTGGTCTTAAGGTCGCTAAGCCACCCGACGCTTGGTTTTCCCATAAATTTGAAGGCTTCTTTCATAGCTGAAAAGAACTGCAATGGCCACTGATCTCAATGATCTTAATATGCATCGCCCCCAGATAACCAGATGATCGATTTCTCCCCAAAAAATTGGTGATTGGATCTCTGGGTTCCAAATTTCATCTTCGACACCGTGCGATTGCAGTTATCGTCAAAAAACTTTTTCTAGTTTGTTTATGGAAAGATCCGTTAGGACCACAATCACTGTGTTCCCGAAGACCCTAGAGTCATATGTAAACTTATTCTATCAAGGCGCTGGCAAGCGCCCGCAGCCACGGAAAGAAAATGGGCGTGGTCCCGGCCCGTAGGGCCGGGAGCACTGCCCGAGGCCCGAAGGGCCGAGGGCAGTGCTGGTTTGAAGTGATACGAACTCCCAAAGCAGTGGTGAAGTCATTCAGCGTTTTTTTCAAAAACGCGCTTGCCAGCCCTAATATATAAAAATCTACCAAATCGCCAAAATCGCGATTTTCACGCTATTATTAAACCATGTTAACGAAGTCTGTTCACCTTGAAAATTTGTACAGCTCGTCTCTATGTCGATATGAACAAACCCTGAAAATTTCATGCAAATCGGTCCAGCCGTTTTTCCACAATAAAATAGCNCTGATGATGGTGCTTTGATAACGTTTTAGTTTTCGTTGATGGAATGAATGCAAGTATATTCTGATTCGAGCAAAAGTCAATTTTTTTATGAGTTGACAGTTGTCGACTCATGGTAAAATACGATGTTATTTTCAATAACAATACGCTACGCAAATTGAAACGATTTACGAAAGTCAGACAACCGGGCAAGCACCATTTTCTGTGCTTATTCGAAGAAATGGCCGAATTGCGATCAAGTGCTCCTTCATCAAATCATTTTTTAAATAGGTAAGTACGTTGGATTTTGATCACATGTCATGTATAGCTGTCGTTCTAAAGTAACGTCCTGGTTTCTTTCAATGGGTAGTGTATCACGTCCACTTGGCGGGTTTTCTAGTAATATAATAATTTGGTAAGGTGTTTGTTTGCGTCTTTTGTGACTTTGTAGACAGGCGTCTTTCGTGACTTTGTAGACAAAAGTGACACTATTCTATAATCTGCGAGTGTTGCCATGGTAGCGTAGAAGTTGCACGTGCACGAGATAGACTGATCAGCTGGAGCTCATTTTTTAAGACACTACTGTCATAACGTTGTTCTCTTTCTGCTGATAGGGAAACCGAAAATCGTGCTGATTAAGCAATGGTCATACTTTTCTTGAGCTGTTGCTTATCTTTTCAGTGCATTTCTTTGGACGTACGGTGAAGCCCTTTGTTTTGTCAATGAACGCGGTGCAACTAAACGGAATTCAACTTTGTAATCGTAAACTTTGGGTGGCAGTTTAAAGAAATGCCCAGAAACACTGATTGTGCTCTTTCATAAATTCTGTCTCGAACATAAAAAAGAATGCTCACTCTTCCATTGTAAGAGTTGGCTGCGCTGTGTGCATTCTTTTTCATGTATCAAGTAAATGACGTGTTACTGTTGATTGTCGTTTAAAATCTATTTTCCGCTGTCGTGTCCAATAACACAATGAGTAGTGCATCACGCCCACTTGGCGGGTTTTCTAGTCCCTATTATAATTTGGCATTCTCTTTATTTCCGTGAGTAACAGCGTGCATTTGGCCATGCTACATGGTTGTTTGGGAGAGGTGCGGTTAGGTTGCACGTGCATTGTGCAAAAAGTAGTAGTAGAAGCGTCTAGTTGTCGATTAATACCAATTAATTTTTTGAAGAATCGATTTTTTAGCGCGTATAGCTCTAAAGTGTCGATAGGAATCGTTTCACATCGTTATAAAATAGGTTTTAAAGTGAATCGAATATTTGGAATCGACAACAGATATTATTAAAGCGACGTGCGATACCTGCAGTTATAACCGCTTAAAAGTTGCTTTTAAATCGATTTTTCAAAAAAAATCGCAATAAAATCGACAACCCAACGATTATAAGCGATTTAAAATAAACACGTTTCAATCTCCCTTGCCAGAATTGCTAGTAGATTTTGTAGCAATTTTTCCTGTGAGATCCTCGTTTGTAGCAGAAAAATCATGTACTGCCACTTGGGAATGGACCAGCGCCAAACCTGCATTAGACCAGCATAAGACCGGCAGTAGACCTGCATAAGACCGAGGCCTGGCCTAAGTGGCAAATGGACTTATTCAGCCCGCCCCGGGGGGGGGGGGGGGGGGGGGGGGGGGGGGGNTTCTGCCCCCTTTTCGCCCTCAAAATGCCCCCAGTGCGTGCCCTGAGGGAGCCACCTTTTTGCCCCGTATGCCCCTTTGTGCACCCTTTTTGCTTCTTTTGTGCCGCCTTTTCGCCGCCTTTTTGCCCCTTTTTTCAGCCGTCTCCAACACACATGTTCCTAAATTGCCCCCTTTGTGCCCACATTGTACCCCTTGGCAGAAAGCGTTCCCAAATTGCCCCCTTTTTGCCCCCCTTTCAATCCTTCCCATGGCCCAGCTCCTAACATATGATAACATGTTGCAGGTTGTACTGATGATGGTTACCTGTGCATTACTTACATCAACTGTTATATCAATCGCTTTATATGCTTCATTTTATGAATCATCAAAAGAGACATATACCTCCAATGTTGAAGATCATCCGTCTGGAGCAAATGGTACATGGAGGAGTGAAAAAAGGATATATGTTTCAGAATTTATTTCATAGGAAAGGACTTCTTAAATATCCCTTAAAATATAAATCTGTAATCAATGGAGGGGTGTGTGACTTTTAGCAATGACTTTTCTGATGGAAAAAGGCAGTGTTATATAAATTGATAAAATATTTGTTGAAAGATCTGATGGAGATATCTTAGAACAGGGCGTGCCAACTGTCAAGACACTTAGCTGCCTTAGAGCTCAAAAATGGGTCTAAAGAGATAGCAATTTTTCCCTCCAGCTCCCTCATCACTTTTATCTTTCACAAAAATCAGGGAAGAGATGGCTGCCCCCTGTCTGCCTGCCCCTGTCTGCCTCCCAGTTCGACTCCTAAAGAAAGTCTCTCCATCACTCGACCAGTGATCAATGGCCATATACAAGGAATGCAGGAATCTTATCTGCAGCAATATTTCAGGCGGTAGCATAATGTCAGGCCATTGATAGCTCTTTATTTTCATTCATTTTGGGGTCAAATACTGATTTCAACAAGATTGGAATAAATCATGCATTTGCTGCTGCATGAAGAAAGGGACCAAGTGTACCAAATCATAAAATTCATTGCTCGAAAACTAGTCCTCACATATTGATGAAACTTTCCAGTTATGTCCAGCATGCCTCAAAGAACGTAAAAACATCAAACAAGAATTGTGCTTGCATCCCCCTTACTCATTAGGCAAGCACTTTATTTCCCGCCCTACCAAGAAGATGAGTCATGAAATATTGTGTAAGATTCGAGATGGCAGGTGTGCGGCGCAGTCATGTGATCTCTCTAGTGCATACGATGTCAAAGATTCCGATGAAAATTGAGCTTGGTATTTCATTGAATAAGCCTAAGAAAGCCATTAAAAATCCCTCCTGGTCAAAAATTTCCTCTGAAGACTTGTTGAAGTTTAGTTTACAGAATATAAATTGGAGTTTTTCTAGTGAGGATTTAGATTCTGAGGGATTCTGAGGGATTGTGGAAAGATTGATTATTTGATTATTTATTTGTGCAACCACTTCTTATTGAAGTTTTCACATAGTTAGATCAATTCAAAACATGCCTGAAAACACATTATTTCAGAGTTGCTTTTGCTGATGTGGCGTAAGCCTTACATGCACGGTTTCTCTTTTGAATGAATGTCTTTTGACAGTGACTCGATTTTAAATGAAAACTTTAGTTTTGTGACATGCTCACGCCTAAATGGCTAAAATAGTTAAACCCTTCAGGAACTTATTTGACAATGTCTAAGCATGTAATAAATACTCTTATTTATTTATTTATTTTAGGTTTATCCTGTGAATAGTTCATACCTGATTGAAATATCTTCATGCATCAGACTAGCACAACTAATGATAGTGTTCAGATACTGGATAAAAGAGTTACCAATTTATCTGATGACATCACATCAATCAAGGGCAAGGGTGATTGAAAATCCAACTCTAATTACCGATTATAATCGATAAATTGTCGACAAAAAATCGATTTTTTCAAAAAAATCGATTCCGAAGCGCCTAGGCGGTGATTATAATTGAGGGCATCGCGAACCGCTAAAAAACCGCCTGTTGTCGATTCTTTTTTTTCTCTCCACTTTTGGATCGTTTTTCCGACGATTGGAGTCGACAACAGTCGACGCTGGAGCGATTATCGCTCCAGTGTCGCTTCTGCTGAAAAAATACTGGTAATAATCGTCAACGAGGCGCTTCTTGCACAATCGATTTTAACAGGTTTTAAGTTATACTCAAATCGATTATTACCACCCTATAACAGAAAAATAACAGGGTCTTCCCCCTAATTTCTCCTATTTTAAGAAATCGAATATAAACAACTAGAATGCCCGTCAAGTGGGCGTGCCGCACTGAATATAAGAAAGAATCAAAAATTGAGTTAATTTGAATGAGCATACAAATTGAAACGTTTCAAAACAATGAAACAACGAAATAAGGACTATCCGTACGCGCGCATTCACTCGCACGTGCAACTCCTTCGTCGCCTAGCAACGGCGTAAAATGCAATTTTCTGCTACACCCTATAATTGATTTTTGCATCTCTTCTCAAAACTTCCGTCGCAGATTACGAAAAATCTAAGACCTAAATCAAAAATATCCAATGATCGTCCTAAGCGGAATCCTATTTTCTACCACCTTGCAAAAAATCCCGGCTCTCCAACTCCATTTGGTCGAGATAATCGTATACAAAAAACCGATTTTCTATAAGTGCCTTCTTCCTTTATATTATAGATAACAAATCGCTTAATTATCGATTTCCAAATACCGTATTATTGTCGATTTTTAGCGATTTTTCCAACATTGATATTTTGCGATTATTATCGCTTTTCAGTCGCTTTTGATCTAAGGCAAAAAGGACGCAAAATATCAAATTCATCACCATTGGTCTCACACATAAAAGAACGGTATTTGGCCTGGTCACCCAACACACCCTAAATGGACCTTAAACCGAAACGCACTCTTAAGCCTTAATGCCCCCTAAATGACCTGGGCGTGTCCAGTTCCATAATAATAATAATAATAAGAAAGGATTTATATTCCGCTTAACCATTCAAGAGCAAGCTCTAGGTAACAAAGCGGTAACAGAATTGAAACAGGTAACAGAATTGAAACATCCTTAGTTATAAAAAATCATTCTCATAGGCATGTTGAAACATGTACGTTTTAAGTGCAGACTTAAAATTGTCAATATTTTGTAGACATCTAAGCTCATAGGGAAGGCTGTTCCAGATTTTCGGACCACGATAGCTGAATGTGCCGTGAGTTTTTTTGCATCTGGGCTCACTTAGTTCTTTAAGCAGAAAAAAGTCATTGTCTGCTCTAACTGAGTGCTGATTTTGAATTCTTAGATTTAACAGACCAGACAAGTAATCAGGCCCAACATTGTTAACACATTTGTAGACCGACAGTGCTATTTTGAACTGAATTCTGTACCAAATTGGTAGGAAGTGAAGTTCTTTGAGGTGAGGGGAGATTGGTTTGAATCTCTCTTCTCCATACAGATTCAGGATAAACCGAACAGCTGAATTCTGTATTTTCTGTAATTTTTGGAGCTGTGANACATATATTTAGCGAATATGGTCGATATGGATGTCTATGGTTATGTATTTTCGACCAGGAAATCGATTGTTGACATGACGAATATTTTGAAAAATAGATATTTCCTTCTATGGGCATCATGGGTGTCTACAGCCACGTATTTTCGACCCAGAAATTGATTGCCGATGTCTTTTTTTACCCCAAATGCTTCTATCGCGACAAAGACATGAACCACCCCCATGGTCAATGTGGCGAAAACTTCATATTTCCACCCATCGACATTGGAAATCATTGGTGTCTATGATACTGTTAGAGTGCTAGAGTACCTAGTTTCGACCAAGAAATCGATTGCTGACGTCCTTTTTTGCATAAGACAATCAGATCTTTCCCATGGTTGATGCGACCAAATCTTCGGAAAAAAAACACTCATCATGGACAATGAGGTTGTCTGACACAGAAATATTCAGTGGGAAAGGAACACCGACTTCCCATTCCGTGTAAGGTGCAGGAGGTCTACAAATAGAGTTCCTAACTGGAAGTCATTGGATGAAAAACGTGCCCTACTCTGCTTATGGAAGGTATCATATCGATCCAAAGGAGTGCAGTGTTTGAAGAATATTCAATATGTATTATGGATGGTCCATGGAAGCCAGGTGTCATTCCTCCTCATTTCCTCTGTGTTGGATCAAAAGGGTCACCTGGAATTTTATCTCTGAAAAATATACCTAATTTGAC
Source organism: Beroe ovata (assembly GCA_946803715.1). Classification (NCBI taxonomy): domain Eukaryota; kingdom Metazoa; phylum Ctenophora; class Nuda; order Beroida; family Beroidae; genus Beroe; species Beroe ovata. The sequence continues at coordinate 70,384 of CAMPET010000121.1, forward strand.
ACATGGATCAGGAGGGTCATTAAACTCCGACTTGACTTCAGAAAAGCGCCACGTGGATTTGGAGGCCCACTGAGATCTGACTTGACCCCAGAGAAGCGCCACGTGGATCAAAAGGGTCACCTAAGATGAACCCTGTGATCTACGTGCTGATCAGAAGGGTCAAATTATATTTTTCAGATATAAAATTCCAGGTGACCCTTTTGATCCATCACAAAGGAAATGAAGAGGAATGACAACTGGCTTCCATGGACCATCCATAATACACATTGAATATTCTTCAAACACAGCACTCCTTTGGATCGATATGATGATCCTTCTAATCCACCATAGTAAACAAACCATTGATCATGTTATAAAGATGGAAGTTCTTGTTTGTTGATTCCACTTTCAGGCTCCATTTGCCCTGTGCTTTGGTCTACATGTCGCTATAGCTGCTGAGATATCATTTGTACGAACGTTATACTTATATCAGTATTTTAAAGGACGAAACTTTTAAACCAGGCCTATCAATAACACAGATTTATAGGAAAAAATGTTATGGGCCGGAAAAAATATTATGGGTTGATTTCAGTCTACTGATGGCAAAAAAATGNGGCCTAATGTATCAAGTGTGTCCAATATACATGTGTATTGGACACACTGTGTCCATTGTGTCTATTGATCAATGTTTGCCCATTGTGTCCATTAGACTAAAATACCAGTTTGATGTCCATCAACTAGGGAAAAATTGTAGATGTGTCCATTGTGTCCACCCAGATGCACAAGATCGATGTCCATTGTGTCCATTGAACATGTCCATTAGACATCGAAAATGCACAAATTGTGGCCATTGTGTCCACTGGTGTGCAATGGACAAAAATACCAAATTTTCAAACTGAGTGAAACGTCTAATGGACGTCTAATGGACGTGCATTAGACGTGCATTAGACGTGCATTAGACATTCCCCAGGTGATGGACACAATGGACACATCTACAAATCTTATGACCCTTTTGCCCATAATTCTTCAGTTATTTCCACAATTAATCATACGCCTATCTTTGTTCAAGTTTTGGAAACAAAATGATTTTGAGTCTATTGCATATGCGTGGCGCGATGCAAAATTTAGTCGATACATGCAAATGACACTCGTACGTCGCGCACGAACGCCGAATAGCGTGGACCCCAGTTCCGGGGGTGCCTATAGTGTGTTGGTTCATTGCTCCTTCGAACGCTGCACCTGTCTTCTCTTTTGTGTTTTTCCTTGTGTTTCCTTTCCACTTTTTTCGTCCCAGTGTCCCCTTTTCTTCTTTGCGCCCTTCAGTGCGTATGGTTGCGGTCTCTACTGGGTCCTTGTGAGTTTTGGAAAAGGGGTAGGTATTCTATTGAAGGGGGTAAAACCCCAACAAGGTAGATACTCGTCTATGCGATATTCTATAAATTATTCTAGGATTGCCAATTCTAGTCAAGGACGAGAATACGAGCAAGGTTCCCTGAGATTCTTGAAATGCTCTGGTTAGAAGTCGGAGAACAAACTCACATGATTCATTCTATTCTCGATATTCAAATGAAGTCGGAAGTCATACAAGGAGTTTTATCAAATGAGGAATGATCAGCAACAAACATATACATTGAACTTCCCTCGAGTTTGTACACTTTTTTCTTCGTCAATCAATCACCAAGATAAGACTCGTAGTAGTAGGAGGTTTGACACGACGCTCACACAAAACCCTAGGAGATCAGAATCTAGATCACCCAATGGGTCTCATTGTGAAGTGAATCATTGCGCAACCCAGGTCCCAATGCCTGGTGTTCCGCGTGTGTGGAGTAGTTTTGAGTCCGTGTGATCTCCGAGCAAAACTGCTCAGCTTCCGCTTATAAACGATCTTATCATGATAAGTCACGAGATAAACCCCGAGATAAATCACGTGATATGACTCCCAAGTCACGAAACGCCCATTTCCATTCCTTCAGGGCTGAATGCCTCGCACTGAGTGGTGCACGACCAAGTCCTGCGTGATATGACCTTGAGATCACATAAGTCACGAGACGCATTTCCACTCCTTCAGGACTTAGACCTGCACACTGATTGGTGCACGACCAAGTCCTGCGTGATATCCACTCCAGTGACGCAACGCTACCCTGGGAGTGGAAGTAGCACTATCGCCTCAGGCGTGTTCCCACTATCAGTGACGCTTTGATCAAGATAGATTAACCTATATATGGCTTAATCACTACAAGGCCTGCTTGCTCGGTAGCTTAACCCCATATACCTCTTCCGGGTCGAATAGAAGTGAGGAGTGGTATTTTGATAAGAGAAACCGTGACTCACACATCATCGGCCCTAAAAGCTCCCCAGGGGTAAAATTTTTTTAGTTGAACCTCCAGCTGTGTCAAAATTACATAGCCTAATGTAAATAATCCATCATATCACTTACAATCATTTATATTATAATTTGGTTGTTTGTTTGTCTTTCTGTATGTCAGTCACTTAATGCTGATTTTAAAGTGAAAGTGCGTGTTGGTCAAGACAGAGTGGTTATGCGCCTAGCCTGGCTAACACGGTGGAGATCCTTGCTGTACGCATGTTAAACAAGGAATCGAAACCGTGGGGTTCCATACAGACCACTCTGTCACAGAGGTTGATAGCCTAATCACATTGATTCCGTAGTCCGGTGAGATTGNGATAACGTTTTAGTTTTCGTTGATGGAATGAATGCAAGTATTCGAGCAAAAGTCAAATTTTTCTTGAGTTGACAGTTGTTGCTTCTGCTCTGCAGCTATTCTTTTCGACTCATGTTAAAATACGATGTTATTTTCAAAAAAATTGCACTGCACAAATTGAAAGTGAAACGATTAACGAAAGTCGGACAACCGGGCAAGCACCATTTTCTGTGCTAATTCGAAGAATTGTGATCATGTACTCTTTCATAAAATCATTGGTTCAAATAAGTATGTTGGACTTTGATCACAGGTCATGTTTAGCTGTCATTGTAAAGTAACATCCTGTTGTCTTTCCAAAGGGTAGTGTATCACGTCCACTTGGCGGGTTTTCAAGTCTAATATAATTAGGATTATCATTATGTAACCACTAAATCAAATTACAAACAGGTGAGCACCTTTCATGTTAGTCCCATTGTAGTCCCCTTGGTGTTTGCTATAATCAGTCCTCCTGAATTGCAATGAATATTGTTTGTTGATGTGTTCATGCAATTTCATCAACGTTCTTGTTGTGATGCCTTGTGCATATGAATTGTAGCGTTGTGTGTAAGAAGATATGTCTACTTAAGTCCATGGTGTCATTCAATTGGGATATGATATCCCAATTGATGTTCCAGTGATATCACGTCACGTGGAAGCGACCAACACTCAACGACTCTACCAGACTACCGGAGCTGGATCAGGTAACACACTGCCAGATCATCTGTTATACCTTAATTTATTATTCTAAAGGTATTGGAGCCAGCAAGGGCGTTGAATCACCATCCAGTTCGTCTGTTGTACTTGTATCGTAAACTTGCATTGCAGAGCCTTTGATGTCGCCCTTCACTGGTCAGTAGAGGCAGAACTGCACAAGATTTTCAACTTGAAGATCATCCTGTCCAGGCAAGTAAATTATTCGGCATGATGAACGTTTGGCGCCGTAGCACTCTTTGAATGTGGAATCATACTTATCAAAATAGGGAATCATACTATCAACAAAACCATATTATTCAAAAGAAGATGTTAAACCACATTTATTAAATCTTTAAAATCATATAACATGAAGACATTTAACACGAAAGAATGTTCACTAGTAATATAATGATTACGTCGCTGAAGGTGAAAGATAATCACCTCGCAAGGATGATTCAATATTTACAAGGTGGCTCAATCCCTGCAGCAACGTAATTAAAGAGTCTTTCAGTTATTGAATATTGTCATGATCTAGTCTTTTAAGAATATCCCTCACATCTTTTGATGCCTGACGGGAGACCCTGCTCCTGATTCTGGCAGGGATTTTGAATTTGCGCCTAAGTTTTGCTGAAGGCAGAGCCTTAAGTATGGCATCTTCTGCCTTGAATTCAAGATAATAATCGACCCTATCGAGAAAAGAGGATAGGTCATTATCTTGATTGACCGCCTGTATGATGAGGAATGAATTAATCCTAGATATGCCCATATTGAATAAATGCTCGATATTATTCATTTGTTTCTCCATCATTCCCCGGGGCAAGATGGGATGTGAGGGGAGAGGTTGGAGCGAAGGGTCACACCTAGGATGAGGCCGCAGCAAGTAAAGGTGCTGCATGATTTCGGGAGCTGTGACGGACCAGACTCTGTGCGTTGTCTGCTTGTTGTGGCAGGACTAGGAACGGGGTTTGGAGGCTCTGCTGAGGAGGGACTAGATGTGGGGATTGAAAGCTGTAAAGACTCTGCAGTATTGCAGCCAGACATTGATACTTATTTCTGTGGAAAATTTAGGTAACTCTGATCTTATAGGTTAAGAATGCCATTATTTGCTTTAGTTAGAGTCTCTCGCATAATTTATGAGAGAATTATCGGTTATGCACAATTATAATTTATTGCAGATATCAGGTTATGAATATACACTTAGGATAGATTAGGTAATAGCTTGAATTACAATGAAATATTTCGTCATAGTGAACACCTTCGACTTATTCTAATTAGAAACGAACATTGGTGATTAGCAAATCATAAACTTGCAACGCCTTTCTTCGAAAAAGAAATGTCATGACAATAGTAATTTTAAAGTTGAAATGAATTTCACTGATGTATGTATTTATAGTGCAATTGAATTGTTGGCAGACCGTCTTCTTCAGTTTCCTGTGCCACTATGTATTCTGATGTTTCTCGGTTGTTACTCATCTCATTTTCTAATGACTCAATTTGCAAGAGTGTGTTGTCGTCCCAATTCCAGTCTTGATCCATTGCTGCTTTTTCCTCAGCTGTGTCAGTCGATGGTGTGTCTTTATGTAGGGTGGATAATCACAATTCTGGGTTAGACCACAGGAGAAACAGAATTCAATGACGGTAAACTCAGACTGTGTAAATTTACAGAGGGAATAATCTTGCGCCCCTTGTGCATGATGAAATATATAAACTGGTTAAATCAGTGATAAAAAGGGAATCATGGTCACGATACAGGCCCTACAACTCTTCCCCCTCTCCATTTATAGGCATTTATTTGTTTTGATTGATTTGAAAACTGAGAGGAGGAGAAAAAAAGAAAGTTAACAGTTCGGTGATAATCAGTGTTCAGTGTACTATGTAGTCTATTTGGGGATGCATCATGTATTCGTCGGTAGCCGAACTCCATGTCTTTGTATGTGCAGTAGTAGTGATAAGATCAGCTGTAGAGTCATGCCTGGATTAGTTGGGGAGTTTACAAATTGCTTGGTTCACTGCAATATGATTGTAGTGCAACAAGTCTCAAAAATTACAAAGCTCGAAAAGAACAATTCTTTAACTTTGGGGAAACAGGAGTCTTAACGAGTTGTGGTGGCAACCTACCACCCGCTGCCAGTCGTTTAAAATCTCATTATCCCCTTACCAGGTTTATCGGGCCCTCATCCAGGAATGTGTCTCGGGCTGGCTCCCGGCATCAATCAATGATTTCCTGGGTTGACAAAAATCCAAATGTTTCCGCATTCACACATTTCACTAACTCTTCTTATCTTTGATCAAATCATTCATTAAATTGCAATTCTTTGAAGTTTCGGGAAATGTCTCCTGAACCTACCTACCCCTCCAGGCTAATTTGCTCAGTAACTTAGTCGAAGTAAGCTGATAATCAGCAATGGAGTATGTTGTCTTATCACGTTAATCTCTGCATCACATTTGAGTCTGTGTCACCATGTTAACATCCAATAATGAGCTTCTCTTGGCTGACCCCCGAAAATATCACCGACTGTTACTTGATTTCAACCGAGCAGCATTATTAGTAAATATCACATTTTTGAAAAGATTGGGTTAAAGTCATAAAATCAGATTCCTCCTCACGTGAGAAGGTATTGTTCTGCAACTCCTTGGCACCATCATTCTTATCTTCCTCAGACAGGGTTGTCTGTTTCGAAGAGTCGATCCTGAGATCTCCTGGTATGTAGCTTACGAGTCATAATGAGCCACCTCCACTTTACCAGTCTCCATATTCTTTATCAAGAAGGTCCACTGTGAGAAAATCTTGATAATGAGCCAAGGTCCAGAACTTGCGAAAATCCTTGTAAAACTCGGTGGTAGTTGTGTCATAGATTAGATCAGAAGGATCCCGCAGTTCCCTGCCAAAATACAACTTGAACGGAGTGAAATGAGTGGTGCTACTCACTGAGCTGTTGAGGGCAAAACCCGCCGCTTGGGACACTTCACCACTCACCTGTGAAGATTCACATACAGCCGGAATCGTGCGTGAATCTTCAAATCCCCTCCCTTCAAGAGAGGGGCTATCTAGTTTTTTGGATCTGGAGTAACAACTGCCTCATCTCCCAGTGTAGTGCTGCACTCTCGCATAGAGCAATTAGGTTTCGAGATCATCGGAAAATCTCTTCTGTTTGGATAGCTGGGATAAAACATATCCGACTGTGCCCTGACCGCGTTACCCATCTGTATTGGGTACCTGTCATTGAAATCTCTTCTATTAGCCATGGGACACTGAGTAGAATAGTGGCCTGGTTGATTAAAAGAGAAACAAACAACATCTCGAACGTGAGATGGATTCCAGGAACTGTCTCTAGATGACTGGGATAGCTCCTCTTGTCCCTTCACTGCTGCATTGCTCATTACAGACACAGTGTAGTTCTCATTCGACTTCATGGTCTCCCTTGCTGCATAGGATGCGTCTAACCTCACTGCCTCTGCAAGTAACTGGGCAAAATCAACAGCAAGTTCGTCTCTAAGAACTCCACCAGCCAGGGCATCTCTCAGGGCCGAATCCCTGGCATCAGCTTCGTTGGGACCATAACCGGACTTACCCAGCTCACTCAGCCATTCGCCATACTCTGCCACAGATTCCCCTACTTTTTGACTTGCCTTCTTCAACTCAAACCGGGCTCTCACTACTGCCTGTGGTGGTCTCAAGACTTTCAAGGCATGCTCTCTAAACTCCTCCCATGTTCTACATTGTAGAGCCCCACTATCAAGAAGCCGTGTTTGAGCTTTGGTGTCCATGTAAGTAAGGAACGCGTTCATGGCAGGTCTACCATCCAGGCCCATTACTTCTTTGAACGGCTCGAATTTTTCAAGAAATACTTGAATCGTAACTTTACCTGGGTCGAAGAGATCAGGTTTACGGCTACCTGCCACCCCGGCGCGGAATTCTTCTCTTGCTTGAGTGAATTGCTTGTTGAATCTCCAGGTCATGAGCAGCCCTGATTGCACCACGCTGTTCTTCTGTCAATCCTTCGATGGCGTCGTCCATGGTCACACCCTATCTGACCTATCGCACTCGGTTCTGGTGATCCTGGTCGCAGCACCAATTTGAAGGGTGGATAATCACAATTTTGGGTTAGACCACAGGAGAAACGGAATTCAATGACGGTAAACTCAGACTGCGTAAATTTACAGAGGGAATAATCTTGCGCCCCTCACGTGTGATGATATATATAAACTGGTAAAATCAGTGATAAAAAGGGAATCATGGTCACGATACAGGCCCTGCATTTAAGCAGAGTGTGGGCGAGAGAGAGCTTTGCGTGACAATTGGCATTTTTTTTGTTCTGTTGTAGTGCGCTAATGTCTCCTCATATGGCGCTGTAAGGTTTTCTACCTTGTAACTGACATCCAAAAACTTGTCAACGATCTTGTATGGACCTTTAAATGGCGTTGCTAACTTGGGGCTCTTCTGATTTGATCTGATCTGATGGTGTATGCGCAAATATAAGATCAATCCGGAGTCGAGCTTCATCTCCAAACATCATCCTAAAGGTTGTGAAACCAGTTCAGCTGTGTACCTGAGTGTTGTAGCTTAGTACACATAGCGGCACATATTCACACCATGATTTGGGTGTTTTATTTGCTTGTGTAGCAATACTTTGCTCTAGAGTGAGATGCCAGCATTCAATCATTCCATTATTGAAAGCGCAGTAACCATGACTGGTTGTATGCTTGATCTCTAGCAACCGGTAGATTTCACTCATGACTTCTGAAAAAAAATTTGATCCATTATCAGAATGTATTCTTTGCGGTATACCAAAAAACGCGAGGTGTCTGTCTACCAGCGATAATTATCTTTTAGCGATAATTATCTTTTAGCGATAATTATCTTTTAGCATTTCTACTATTTTTTGTGACGAAGAGTGCCCCCCTGTTACTGCTGCATGGCTTAAATACAATATGGTGTGAGTGAGATGCTTAGGAACAATGAGTCTCTGATCACGGTGATGTTTATGGTTATAGGGGCTATTGTGAGCGGTAATATAGCACATCCAAGCGTGTTGAGGGGGTGCTGATTGAGTGAAAGTGCTTGCATGATCTTTGAGCTTGTGAAAAACCTTGAGGTTCATTACCGCGGTAGCATTACACCCTGTGTCGACGAGTGCTAGTATTTCCCTACCACTCACTGCTACCCTAATGAAATTATGCTGGATTGATGTATTTCAATTCGAGTTAATTTCAAGAAGCACTATTCGATTCTGTTCAGTAGTGAACGAATATAGATCTATAATATAAAGGAAGAAGGCACTTATAGGAAAGTGGTTCCGCTGTATATGGATAACTCAACCAAATGGAGTTGGATTTTTTGCAAGGTGGTAGATAGATAAATTCCGCTGTCGAACATCATTTCGGATTTTTGAATTAGGTCTTAGATTTTTTGTAATCGGGGTTCAAAGTTGGGAAAAGGGTTGCCAAAAACGACTATGCGATATAGGGAGAATAAGCGTTGCTAGGCGACGTAAGAGTTGCACGTGCACATTAAGTGAAAATGCACATGCTTCACTGCTGTTGTCATTTCGTTGTTTCTTTATTTTGATACTAGAAAACCCGTCGATGGGGCGTGGTACAGTATAAATAGTGAATACGACGGGAATTTACGATCAAAATATCGTTGCAATTTTCTTTGTTTTTGTTTTTCTTCGTACATGATCACGCATAGCATGGAAAATAACCGAAAATGAATGTTGACTACGACCATAGTCAGAAATTTCATCGTCATGGAAAGTACATGTCAAAGGAAAACTGTCTCGAGAAGAGTTGTGTCTGGAGAAGTGGTGTCAAGAAACACTGTGTCGAGAAAATTTGTGTCCGGGAATGTAGTGTCAAGATCATGTGGAGAAGTGCAAAGAGAGAGAGAGTGATGTTAGGAGCAATGGTGTCATGGAAACCTCCACCAAGTTCTATACACTGAAGTACTATACACTGCAGTTCGCTCAGAACTTGGGAGTCACGGGACGTCGGGACTTGGCTCCCATCCCGGTCGTGTACGGCTTGGGTTGGGCTCGAGAGATATTGATGTCAGGAGGAGCGGCGTCAAGCGAAAGTGATGTCAATTGTCACAGTCAAGAGGGACTAATGTCGAAAGAGACTGTTATCTAGAGGAACTGCTGTCAAAAGCTGTAGTGTCGAGTGAAAGTGTGCCAAGCAAAAATGACGTTAAGAAAAAAGTGGTGTTAAGAATAAGAGATTGCAGAGGATAGTGCCATGGAAGATGTCATGACAAAAAAGCCAGATACTCTCATTGACCGTGTTAAGTGAGACTGATCAGAGTAATGTCAAAAGGTTTTTTACATACCGACGGATGGAATCGTTTTCATCTCTGAGTTCTCTCCTTTGATTTCGAAGCGTACACTTGAGTAGTATAACGTATCTCTCAGGCCGAAAGTACTTGCATGTCTTGCTGTTGTCATATTTCCGCAGGCACGAATTGTGCGTGTGTGTGTTTGTGCGTGGTTCCATGCTCAGTAGATGTTATGATCATTGACCATCAATATTGAAATTCGAAACGTTTCAAAACAAATAAACAACAAAATGAAGCGCATCCATACGCGCGCATTTAATTCGCACGTGCAACTCCTTTATCGCGTAGCAACGGCGTAAAATGCAAATTCCTGCTACACCCTATAATTGATTTTTGCATCTCTTCCCAAAACTTCCGACGCCGATTACAAAAAATCTAAGACCTAAATCAAAAATATCGAATGATCGTAAGAAGCGGAATCCTTTTTTCTACCACCTTGCAAAAAATCCCGGCTCTCCAACTCCATTTGGTCGAGTTATGCGTACACAACGGAACCGATTTCCTATAAGTGCCTTATTCCTTTATATTATAGACTAGAATGCCCGTCAAGTGGGCGTGCCGCACTGAATATAAGNGCCGATAACAAAAAATCTAAGACCTAAATCAAAAATCCGAAATGATTATCACGAGCGCAATACTTTTTTCTACTACCTTGCAAAAAATCCCGACACTCCAACTCCATTTGGTCGAGTTATTTGCAAACAGCGGAACCGATTTCCTATAAGTGCCTTCTTCCTTTATATTATAGATAAGGCACTTCTGTGAAAGTGGTTCTGCTGTACACAGATAACTCGACCAAATGGAGTTGGAGAGCCGGGATTTTTTGCAAGGTGGTAGAAAAATAAATTCCGCTGTCGAACATCATTTCCGATTTTTGAATTAGGTCTTAGATTTTCTGTAATCGGCGTTCAAAGTTGGGAAAAGGGTTGCGAAAAACGACTATGCAAAATAGGATACGCGCGCGTTGCTAGGCGACGTAGGAGTTGCATGTGCAATGTGCATATTAAGTAATAGTACGCCCGCGATTCACTGCTGTTGTCATTTCGTTGTTCCTTTGTTTTGATACGTTACAATTTTCATGCTTACGCATTAAACATCACTAATTCACTTTGTATCCCATATATAGTGTATCCGAGCATAAAGAGTAATTTTTATCTCAACGCTTGAATATTTAAAGGCGTTAATTAAGTTTTTCTCAATAAGTGTTTAACAACAGTCCTTAGAACCGTGACGCGGGTAGTCACGTTTGCTGAACACTCCTCCAAGGCAAGCAGGTGCACTCCGTGGTAATACGTCATCAACGCTTGCCTCGCCTGCTGGAATCCTCGCTTGTAAATCGTACTTCCTGCGCGGTTCCTCTTGCGTTATCAGGAGAGAGAGAGTCGTTCCTCCTGTGTTATCAGGGAGAGAGCGTGGTATCGACAAGCATCTGGGGAAGGCAGGTGTTAGTAATCAAGTACTAGGGGTTATTATAAAACTCAAGCCAGTTAGGTCCGACTCAAATAATACAAAATTTCAGAATTTCAGGATTTACGTCATTGTAATATGACGAAATGAGAGAGTAGTTATTTCTGCCGAATAGCTACTGTTACATATCCTCCCCCAAAAAGGAGAAAAGTTTTCGGGGTAATCCAAAAAGTTTTCTATCTGGAATGGGAAGGTGAAAAGAGTCAACAAGTAATCGACGTTCTACCGAGCATACCATTCCCGGCAAAACGTCCATATTCTTTATGAGTTCGGCAGGAATTGTCACTAGCTCCCTACCGCCACCAAGCGAACTGGCACCATTGCTGTGAACGAGACCGTTCTGCTTTCGGCATTGCGCATGGTATTATGCAGGGTGCTATGCATTGAAATATGCATAGTAATTAGTATTATGCATGGTAATATGCATAGTATTATTTTATTTCTCTTTTCTTTTAGAGTAAATTAAAAAGATTGTTTTCATTTGAATCAAGAAGGTGGACAATGAAAACACCGTTATAAGGGTATATAAGTAATTGAAGCTGTTTGGAATGACATAACAATGTGCGTATTCACAGAATATATGGTGACAAAAGAGGTAGTATGACGTCAACTGTGTTATCAGTTGCTGTCATAGTATTTTGACCGTTTAACTGTGTTATCAGTTGACTACTAATGTTTGTACTGAAAGTGTCACAACTGTGTTTTCAGCTGCTATTCACTATAAGTGTCTGATTTAATTGCGTTATCAATTAACCAGTAAGTTTGCGTTAAATGAAACACAGATTGAAGTGAGAATCAACTGAGTATTCAGTTGACTACGCTTACTGAACTAGTGTTCAGTTGTTCCTTGGGAACGATGACCTTGGCACTGGAGTATCGAGGTTATGGATCCACCAGAGCCTAACTAGGAGGTGATGGAGTTCTTCTGAAGCTATTCCAATGCTCTCCCTCAGGCTCTGTTTGCCAAATAATTGGTGGCAGTTGGTGATGTGGAACTCAACCCCTCGAGTTTTGCGTAGTAGAAGAGTTTACTCTTTTTAGATGATGAGGGTGGCTCTCTGTTCCTCCAGCGCACACTGCTCTGTGTGGTAGAGTCTGTGGCGAGGAATGCTGCGACCGTCATGCCAACAGCCTCCATTCTGAGACGGAGTCGGGTCAACATTGTCTCAAACTCATCCCAGGATGAGATGCAGACGTCCAGTTCTTCGGACACCGCATCTCTGATGGAATCCTGGAGAGTCTTGAGAGCAGTCCGCTTCGGTATTGAGGCGGCATCGAAATGCTGACCCTCGTCAGCCCATGCAGACTGGGAACCCATGTATTCGGGATGAGTTGGTGGTATGGGATCCCGAAGAGCTGATGGGTCCCAGTCTACAATGGACTCAAGGTGAATCCCTCTCCCAGTATTGGGAGGTTTTCGGAGATCGTTGAGCTGCCACCCAATCTCTTCAAGTCTCTCCACCTTGCGCTTCTCATAGCCAGCGGGCTGGTTTGGGTCGGTGGACGCACCACTGTTGTTGGTGTTGTGTGTGGCGATCTGCGACCCCATCCGCTCCAGGCTCCGCTGGCCACCAACTGCCCAGTTGTCCTCCCAGCGGGAGGCAAACTGATCAGATCTTCGATCAGCTTGTCTCCTCTTTCCCAACCTGTCCTTGAGTTTCTGGGCCTCCTTGTTATAGAAGGCCGTTTTCCGCTCAAGAGACCTGGTAAGTTCTTGGGCCTTCAGCCGGTGGTTGGAGATCTGCTTCTCTAGCTTCTCAGACTCCCTGATATGCTCTGTCTTGAGCCGTTCCAGCTCTTCCAGCATGTAATTACTGGAATCGCTGGAGGGGGGTCTGCTAGTGGCTGCAGTTCTCTGGAATCCCTGTCCCCCTCTAGTGATGTTACGAGAGGGACTTGGGCTCCTCCTACGGGGTGTAGATGGTAGTTCTGGGATGGGGCTGGGGGAGCTGGGTATCACCACGTCCATAGGTGACTCTACACCGGTGTCATCCAGTGTAGAGCTCCCTGTAGCCGCCTCTGCATCGGGGAGATCGAGTGCAGAGTGACTGTCCGCCTCGACATCCGCGTTGTCGAATGTGGAAGGGGTTGGCGACTGGATGGGGCTCCGACACCAATGGTACAGGTGGTGGCGGAACAACCCCCAAGATAACGCTCACGTCCTTGGGCGGCTTCCAAAGCCTCGTGCCCCTTTTTCCACTGAGCACCCCTTCAAAGAACAGAACAAAGTTATTTGTTTGTTCTTTGTATACCCCGTACCGCCTAACCTGGGATTCCCTCATGTCCCTCGAGCCAGTGTCCTCGTCGAAGATGGGGTCTCTGGAGGGGTCGAGACCCGCAGCCTCGTACCACATCCTGAGCAGACCCTTATCTCTGGTGATGGTGGACCAGTAGAGGGCGCGAGTCCACTCGTCAGGTAGGCTCTGAAGGTGGTGGAGGTTCCTTACAACAGCCTCCGGAGTGTTCCCGTGGGCAGCGCTCGTTATAGCAGCTGCTATAAGGGGGGAGTTGTAGGTGGGTCCTTCCCTTATGAGGCGTCCCAGGATTTCGTTCTGGGCTCTCACCTGAGAATGAAAGTTCACTGTATTGTGAAGTTTTTCATTGGGGGGATTGGAGACGGTATTGTCATCCGTTATCTGGAAAAGTCCGCTTTCCTTATCAGATGGAAAACAGTCGAAAGCTGTATTGCTCTCATAAATATGCATGGTATTATGCATGAAAGCGGATTTGTCAACAGTATTTGACATGTTATTGTCAGTATGTGTGTCAACTGTAGGTTTATGAGAAGAATTATCAGGGTTATCTAACAAATTTTCACAAGACTCAACGATATGGAGCTGAGCATCCATATCGTTGTCTAGTAGCATGGCGTTATCCATGCTATTAGAGCTAAGGAGTAGAATATTTTCTAACTCTTGACTCACCTCATCTTCAGCCCATGTGTCCAAACTTTTCTCCATGGTAGGTGAGGTAGGGTGAGGTAGGGTGAGGTAGGGTGAGGTAGGGTGAGGTAGATGTAGACTCTAAAACATGGGAGGAAATAAAAGGGTTAGGGGCAGATATAGCTGCCGGGTGAATGAACTATATAATTTTACACAACTCAGATAGATATAACTATTGAGCCGTCCGTGACCAAAACAGATATAACTGCTGGTCCGGTCCTAAGTAACAAATGCGAGGCAGTGAACTAAGAAATGAGGCTGGGTCTAGGAAATAGGAATTCTCAAACTAGGAAAAGGGCGCAGATTTTGACTGTCGAAATTTTAACACTCGAGGAGAGGGGAACTGGTCAAAGTTATTTGCTCCGAATTAAGGATAAACGGTGCTGTTATGTCCGTCCCACGTTAATAAGAAGGAATAACTCTCGGGTATTCGAGCGAATTCACCTGTGAATTCAGGTGTTAATTCGGGAGTTGGGCTAATTAAAGATAAGCGAGGAGATAATAAGGGATGCAGGGCAGGTTTTTTGTTGTGTAAATTCACCGTAATGTGATTATTCACTTATCCTAACGCACCGGGTACTTACCTGAATAATCAGTAAGTATGAAGCTCATTTGAACATATTTCCTGTAATGGAAAGTGTTTAAAGTGAGCATTTTCAGGTGCTAATCAGGAGGAAAATCGTCTCTGTTGCTCCGATAAAGTATTAGTCGGCTCAACTTACATCTAATTATACCGTTGAAGTCTACAGTGCCTAATTAGGTTATTAATCAGGTACCAAAACTCCATGAGGAAAAGCACGGCTACAGCTGCCGTTAACCCAATTAGCCATACAGAGTATGAATCCCCCTCCGTATTGAAGGGCTGAAGAAATTCTGGCTCTATGACGTTATTCAAAGAGGTATTAAACAAATTTCTCGGAATACTCGCGAGATCTCATCCGCGTCTATGGTATTATAGATGGGAAAATCTATGGAGTAGTTTGCCGGATAGAGAGGAGTTAGCGTTTCTAAGGGTGAAATTAACTGTGTCTCCCCAATCTGTATCGCATGAACGTTATTCCATGGAATATACGCAGTTCTTGACTTAGTAAATTTGACTATAGAAGTCCAACCTGTGCTATTGATAGAATAAGTGTTCCTGCGGATGTTATTCCGCACCAACACTCCAATAGCAGAGACACTGTAAGCATAGTAATTGTTACAAGTGTTACTGGAATATGGACAGTCAATTTTGTTACGTTGTAGACAAGATTCATGTTTTTGAACCTCAACCATGTGATTACACACATATAACGCATTGTTTTGTACGCAATCTTCTAGATCTATGTCGTAGAACATGTTATTATGTTTATAGACATATTTAGGCAAGTGAAAGTAATTGCACGTGTTATTATTGATTAGCGTTCCAACTTGGTTGGTTCCAAACAAGTTGAAATAGCTATCTTTCTTGTAAATTAAAGGTATGTCCAGAACAAAATGAGCCAAGCTGAAATCAGTGTCAATTTCAACAAGAGTCATCTTGGCCATGGAATACAGCAAGAAAGGATGATCCTGAAAAATAGTCATATTTAATTCAGAATGCTGATTGATCACGTTTTTGATCATTCTTGGATCCATTAGTTTAGGAGTCAAGTTAATTGACGACAGGCCATTTAGCCCCCCAGATAGGAGACTGTCGATTGCGTGGCTGTAATGCCACGCAATCGATTATTTAATCTCGTCTGCAATAAGTTGAAATACTGATTGCACGACAGTTCCTCCAAGAAATTGGAGGTTTCCTGAGCTATGTTATTAGCTAAACTGATTAAATTCTCCTTTATGGCAACTATCTCAGACTGTTGTGTCTGGATTTGCCTCCGAATATCATCAATAGCATACTTGTTCTCGTCAAGATGCGTATTGATTTTATGTATTTGATGCGAATCATACTGTAAAAAGGCTGAGTTCCAACTGCCTAAAAGATACAATCAATGATAGATGCGCGGTCATCACTCATCAGTGACATTTATAATTGATTTATCCTCTCTTAATTCTCTTCTTTATTGAGTATCGATTGCTTCAATAGCTACTACTATCTCAACTACTATTCTCCTTCATGTTTTTCTACCAATTAAACTAACGTAATACTTATTTATCTGAAACTATCGATTGTGCCCATGGAAGCGGCAACGTCCCAAGGGGTGGTGACTACCTAATTGGTTGTTGCTTGTCACACTCTACTAGTTATTGTTGCTTGTCACACTCTACTCCAGGTGATTCAGAACGGAGTGGAAACCACGACTATTGAGGAGGACGGCAGATTAATATCACATAAAGTAAACGGGGAGGAGCAAGTCGAGAGAATAGCTTACAGATAATCAGTGACAGGTCAGTTGCTGTCACAGTAACTTGTGACAGTCACAGTAGTTGTCATAGCGACTGTCACAGTTGTTGTCACAGTGACTGTCGCAGTAACTAGTGACTGTCGCAGTAACTAGTGACTGTCACAGTAATCATCATAACGACTGTCACAGTCGTTGTCATAGTGACTGTGACAGTAACCAATGACTGTCACAGTAGTTGTCATAGTTCACAGTAGTTGTCATAGTTACAGTTACAGTCGCAGTAGTCGTCATAGTGACTGTCACAGTACCAGTGTCAGTAATGGGAGTAGTCAGCTGTTACATGACCGTCACAGTAGCGCGCTTGATTAACTCTGATTACTATATGACTCTGATTCAATACTTCAACTGATTTCTGACTTGGATAACTGACATCGAGAATATGTTCGGAACAGAACACTGTTTTCAAATTTGATAAGTGTACCTGGTGTTTATGATGTTTAGAAACACTGTCACAACATAATTGTCATGTGTTTCTAATAATTATCGAATAGGCGGATACTTGCCACTCACTCATTTGCCATTCTTCCACTGTTTCTAGTCATGTTTAAATTGGCTGACGGATCTACAGGCTTTTGGAACTGAAATACTTAAGGTCAGCTGTAACAAACCTTATCAAGAAAATTTGAATATATTATGTGTCTTCTAACGTTTTAAATTACATGTTGATGCAGTCATCATTAGATTTGTTGATTTGAAAATCGCGCATACACATACATGCACATACACGCACACACACATACACACACACACATACACACACACACACACACACTAGTTATGATGCGGGTAATAAAAGTCTCAATATTGGCACTATGCGTGTGCTCACTGCTCAGTGATCAAAAGTTAAGCAATCCATTAGCACACGATCAGTTACGAGCCAATGAGTTTAAAACACGGATCTCACTCAATCGAATGCTAATAGTGACGTCAATAGTGATGTCAGAATTGCTAATGAACGTAGATAATAGAGTCATTACACGGTAGTTGATATTGCTGCTTTTTCCATTAGTGAGCTGTACAGAGAGTTTGAGCTACTAATTCCTCAGTGCTAGAAATTGGTCTGTAATTATTCCTCCGAATGTATTCTCATCTTGATATCTTTCAGGGTAGAGAACTGCGGAGCAAAACAGAGACTTTACTTTCGAGAAGAAACACCTCATCCCGAGAAAATAAGAGAGACCCGTTCGTTGACTTAATATCAGACTAAGAATCCACTTTCAATCACTCACAATATTTGAAATTGTAGTTATTATGTTTCACAATGGTATGAATTTTCGCATACCAATACGGAAGACTGGTCGTATGTGTAAATAATGTTAATCTTCTAAAAGGTTCATTTCAATATGTGAAAAGTTCATTCCAATCGGAGCCTATCCCTCTCTTGTTCATGAGGCATGGTTCATCGTTCATTGATAGATGAGGGAGTCATACAGTCTCAGAAATAGCATGTATTTGTGGTTGTATTTGAAAGTTCGAATTCTTTGCATACATGAATGCACTGTTATTTGTCTGCTTTGGGATGAGCATAGTAAAAACTCATCTGCTAGTAAAATGGGATTTCAATTGCCATTCCTTCTGTAAGCACGTAGAATTCGGCGCGCGCACGTGGGCACTAGCACAGCTGTTGAAAACTGCTTTTCATGGAACGCGCGGTAGTTTAGTAGGTGTTGTGTTAGCAATCTAATTTCGCGCGCATTTGATCGAATTAATATATTAATTGAGTGGCAGGGAGAAAACAATGACTGCCAGTTTCTTTCTTTGGTAATTTGAACCCTAACGAAACCAATTTCACATTTTTCGATATCAGCTGATGATGGTAGGGTCCAGGTACATATTTCTGCAACAAGTAATTCAAATATGGTCACGGAGTGAGCTTTACTTATAAAATAGATGTGCATTGTCGTTCGCCTATTTCACTTTTTGCATAGATACAACGTTTTTGGAATAATAACTAACACCGAACTTATTGACAGATAATATCAACCGATAACGAGATATGAAAAAATGGTTATGAAAATAAGTTACAATTACAGCAGTTAATCCATTTTGAAGTCAGTCACCTACTTTCAATTTATGGGAGTCGTTCCTGATAAAAGCATCGTAAGTATTCTTGAATTTCCGTATCAGCATATTATTAAAATCTCATTAAATCAACAGTTCATCAAGAAAAACAGCATTTCTTGATCATCAACCTCAAAATAATCTACGACCTCTATTTAATAACTTAATGACACCAGTCTCATAGCTCAATGATGATGATCATCAGTATCATGATACACTTCAATATATCCCATTTCAAAGAATGATCACTTCTTCAGCCTCGTCGTTTTCTTGTCTTCCCTTCAGCGCCGTGAGGAGTCGGTCGAATGTGTTCTGTTTCGGTGGTGAACTGCCATCATCTGCGAATAGGGATGTCAAATTACATATAAGGAGTGATTACGCTGTGTTACATCTAGTGTACAAGGAACATGGAGATGAGAACATGGACTTCCTTGATCAATACCTTGTTGAGGCGAGTTACGAGAACTGGAGGTAGGAGTAACTCTCAGAACTTTGTCAGCTTCCGACTGTCTACTGAATATCACACACGCTGACCTGAGGGGATTAAGTGTAAGTAAAACGTCATCCAGTAATAGTAGATCAAATAGGGGACATTGGGTGTGTGAAGGAGAATCTTAACCTTTTCTTGCCAATGTGCAGTTTCTTCACGTCCATGATCGATCCAAATTGATAGAAATGAGAATACAGGTCCTTCCTTGTGACATCCCTGGAGAAATTCTGCACAAATATTGCCGGTCCACCGCAGTTAAAACCCTGGGAAACATAACTTTCGGCCTACAGTCGAAATTTAGTTAGAAATGGTTGAATACAGAGATGGAATGCCACGCCTAATAATATAAAGAAAGCGCGGCGCGCGCGCCGCATTCCTCAAAAGTAATGAAGTTGTGTGCTTTCCGCGCGTTTGTGCGAAAAATTAAAGCACAATTGGTAGGCATCAGAGACGCTAGCACGTGTTGATCGAATGTGGCGGGTTATTCACAGCCCTATCTCTCACACACACAGACCCACGCACTGGTTCATGTAATGGTATCGAGAAGTAAACACGTTGAATTCGGCCCTCTTCTGTCCTTTACCACCAGTTAACCATGCAGTGAAAATACCACATTTCATAAAATAGTCAGATAATCGGATTCCAATAATGCGAGAACATCCACCCCGACTTACATCCACTTGGGAGGGTGCCAGAATAACCCAATCCTCAGGGTGATCGCTTCCCCTATCAGGGCTGCTCGACGATCGTCTACTCCCAGGGCTCGTACTCTTCCCACGCGGTCTCCGCCGCTCAACTCGTGACCTCCGTCGTCCGCCGCCGTGCCCCCGTGACCGCTCGTCTAACTTCCGTTTCCGATTTCCGTGATCGTGTCGTGAACTGCATTCTTGTTCCCGATAGTTGTCACTCATGCCCGTATCCTGCTGGAGATACGTCAGGAGGTCCTTCTTCGCACTCTGTAACTCCTTGAATATGTTCCGAGCGTTAATTTCGCTTGTTCGAATTTGCTCCTTGAGAGACTCCACGTAATCTGTGACGGGAATAGTGGTCCTCTTCTCAGAGAGCAGTTCTCGAGCGTCTCTAACTGACTTCACACTGCTCACTTTCGATACTTGTGATGAAATCTGGGGAGGTAGATTATCAGCACAAGCAAAAAGCAGGGGGTGGTTGTGTGAAATGTGAGTGGAAAGAGCGAGTCTGTCGGAAATGAACCCAACATAGATACAGTTGTATGACAGAGTCGTATGACAAACCTTCTTATGATAGTGAGCTGATGAGTTTGCAGTGTCGTCATCTACTCTTCTCTGTAACTTCACTCTTCGTTCAATACTCCGTCTGTGGGACAGAGGAGACCTGCTTCCATGTCTACTCCTAACTTGTCTCTTTTGTTCGACATGTCGCCTTTGATCGGCGCCAGAAGGTCTTCTCGATTCGGCACCAGAATGCCGCCTCTGTTCGGCGCCAGTATGCCTCTGTTCTGGTCTGTGTCCACCCGCACTATGCCTCTCACGCCGATGGGAAGTAATAGTTCTGTGTAGCGAGTGAGCGTCTTCTCTGTGAGACAAAATGACTCGATAATCAATGAGAATCAGTTGGGATCAGAGTTAAGCAGGAATTTGCAGGAAGCGATTATATTTCTCGACTCAATCCTTTAGCTACCTGTGATCTCTGTTTAAACTCCGTTGGAATTTGACTGGTCTCTCTTGGCTGACTCCATCAGCAATACTCCTAGATCTCTCCTCCCTAACACTGCTCGTTCTGTGTGATGTGTGGCGTGACTCCCTGCTGCCGTGTGATAACTCAGATCTGCGGTGGGAACTGCGGTGTGATCTCCCTCTGCTCTCCTCAACTCTCCTCGTCCTTCTCCTGCGCTCCGAATTGCTGCTCTTCCTCTCTTTGCCTGGTTTAACAGCCACAGAACTGATCAGCCTCCGTTCAGGAGACGAGACGTCAGACCTGGAATGGAGAGAAGAGAGAGGTGTTATTGACAGTTGAGACTTTCAACCCGCCCCCTGAACACGAACAGGTTTTCGCCCTGTCCTGCCCCACTTTATTATCAATCAATTCTTAGCACCCATTCTTAGCACCCGATGTAACTCAATCTATACACTAATTGACGTGTGTTGTTTTAGTTTTGATTCAAAATGACAGTGTCTTCACATGAAGTCTTTGTACCTCTTTTATCTTTTAACAATTACTGTGTGCTTGGTTAATGGTCATTTCACCGTTGTTCACAGACAAACAGACACAAACATAAGGCACACTGTGCACACGCACACATACATACAGTATACACACACACACACACACACACACACACA
>CAMPET010000121.1:121973-133991 GCA_946803715.1 Beroe ovata
AAACAAAGCTACACACACGCACACACACACGCACACAACTCCCATGCGAACAATTTCATCGGCTGGGTAACAAGCTGGTGTAGCTCTGGAATTTGCTTTATCCCAGGGTGAATTATTTTCCGCGGAACAACAGCGTGTTCCGAAACACTGAATAGCTCACAAATTGAGGGGCTTTTGTCTAGCGTCGAATTCGGAATGGCCCATTCTCAGCCCATTCCGAATGGGCTGAGAAATGGGAAATTAAGAAATGGCCCTTGCCCCATGGTATCTGAGATGAATAATAGCCACCTCAACACCACATAAGTATCAAATACTTTTAAAATTTCTATGTCATGACCGATCATACCTTCACATGTTGTGCCACTTCCGTTTCCGCGCGAGACACTCAGAGACACGGAAATACGTCATTTCCGCGTTGCACGTGCAGTAGGCGGATCTCAATCTGTCCATTGAGTACTGCAGTGCAGTGATTGATTAGCTCATGTGATCATGGCTTATGTGACACACTGACTATGTTGCATCTGTCTCTTTGTCTTGTGTACATATCGCTAAAGTGGAAGTGATGGATTAAATTGTTGTCGGTTGGATTGAATTGTACAGACTCTGCACAGGACGAAGTATGGTTAAATTGACACAAAAACTATTCAAACACGAAGAAAACAAGTGAAATTACCATAAAACGATGCATATAAACGCGTGATTATACAATATGAACAAGTAATTGTAAGTAAAATATTCTACATAAGTAAAATTCTTTTTTAAAAAAGTAAATCAGTGGTTGTATACCATGTCATTGTTGGGATAATGTGTACTGTGTAGGTATGGTATTGATTGCGGACAAAAAAATTAAACATTGCCAAATTTCCACGTGTGACTGTCATGAGTTAAAGTTTTTGATATAAAACGACGCTCCGAAATGCTTCTCCCCTCCAAACCAATCAATTGATAACACACCAATATTACACATGTTGCTGATAACACGTTGACTGATAACGCACGTATCACTGTTAACACGTGATTTGTGTTTACTTGAGTAAGAAACGTGACTACTTGAGTAAAACACGTGACTACTTGAGTAAGGCACGTGACTACTTGAGTAAAACACGTGAAATGACAAGGGTGGATAGGAATATGATTCCCCCACAGAGAAGATGCTGATTTCTGCTGTTGTCAGGGAAATACCGCTGTAGAGCCTTGTAACCAAGGTAACCGACAAGTGGGGAGAACACTGTGAGATTTGTTGCGAAGTTCATCTGATAGAAATCCCGAGCTGAGGTAACAATCGGTTAATTCCGGGATCAGTTTTAGTTAAGAAAGGTGAAGTTGAATTTAACATTTCAGCTGGAATGGGATATTTCAATTTGGAATTCAGAATGAATGATAGGAAGGATTTATTAATTGAAAAGGCGATGAAATGGCCATGCGCCCATGCAGTTTGATTTATAGAACACTTTTTGCAGCACACATTTACACATTGTGACATCAAGAGACCTGTACTACATACAATCGAGAGGTTGGGGAGTGTGTCGGGGAGAATTCCCTCCCCCATCAGTCTCAGTGTCCTTCCACGGTGCTAGGGAACTCTGCCAAGTCGTGGTGATTAGTTCGTACACAATTTCTGGGGGAAATTCATCACGTGAATCCCCAGTACAGCATTAACTTCAATTATCACTGTGTTCAGTGTTGTCATTGTATTTGTATATCCCAAAGTACATCAGTCAGTCGATCACTCCTACCTTTCAACTCCCTAATCCCCACGGAAGAGGTATCACACAGTTTGATTCCCTCCTTTGCCTTGGTTAGGATGTCAGGGGAGGGAGGTTCCTCCCACTCCCTCCACCGGTATGGCTGTAGGAACTGGTCATCCAGGAGTGACTTCACATTCACACGGTCATGCGGCTCTATTGTCAACATCTTCGCCAGACACTCAGCCGCCATATCGACTGAAACATGATCACAGAGTTAAATCTCCCGTGCAAGGGATTTCATCAGAAATCGAGTGTTGGCTTTTCCAATGTGATGAAAATACCAGTAGCTGTTTTATGAATGTTTTTGACACCTATGTAAATGGTTAATGGTTATTGACACTCATTATTCACCGCTCTACCACTCACACGATGTCTTTGATCCGTGAGGAGGTGGCCCCAAATTCTTCACATTCTGGAATAGATCAATTCGACCAGAGCTTGGCCGTTGTGCCTTCTGCTCAATGTAATCTCTAACCTGCGAAAGATGCGTGCTTCATATGTGACATTGTGACATATTGCATGACTCCATGGTTCCTAGCCCCATGTTACTAGCACAAAGTGGTTGCATTTATCATGCATTAGGTAACCATATGCGTCCACGTCACCATGCCTCAAACTGGGCATGAAAATGTTTTGATAGAAGCGCCATTGGTATCAGGTTACAGTGCTACGCTGTGATCTAATCAAAGTTAAGGTATGATTTAATGTGTGACAAGTAAATGCCAACTTTCTCTCTGAGTCCACTTGTCAACGCTTGTGCACGTGGTAATAGACATGGCATTGTTCCAGGAATTCCCTCGACAGTATGTTTAATTGTATCCATTAAATAGTCGCATGATGACAACTAAGTCAGCAGCAGGACTTCCTACTTATTTAAACTTGTGACCAACATGGCACAGTCTATAGCGCGCATGTCGTAACGTACGTACAAGCGCCGCGCATACTCTGCAAGAACTGTAAGTTTGTTCTCACAAAATTTTGTCAACGCGCGTTACAACAACAACTATTTGCCACAGTGTGACACGAAATGTTATTCTAATTTAATGTACCCAAGGTACTAACCCTTCTGGAGCACCGCTGTAACATGGCGGGGGGCGGTGTACCGAGCTTCTTAGTGATCTTATTCCACTGGTCAATCTCATCGTCACCCATAAACAGCACATCTTTAAACAGCATTTCCCCGAGGATACAGCCCAGTGACCAAATATCCACTTTCTCATCATACGGCAGCCCGAGAATGACCTCTGGTGCTCGGTAATATCTTGTTACGATGTAATAAGTTAGTCGGGGCGTTGTCGTAACTCCCTCCTGCCGTGCCAAACCGAAATCCAGAATCTGGGAAATGTGG
Organism: Beroe ovata; assembly: GCA_946803715.1. Classification (NCBI taxonomy): domain Eukaryota; kingdom Metazoa; phylum Ctenophora; class Nuda; order Beroida; family Beroidae; genus Beroe; species Beroe ovata. The sequence continues at coordinate 125,070 of CAMPET010000121.1, forward strand.
ATCTTACAGAATTAATATGTGGCAATTCATTCAGTAGTGGCCAATTAAATGGGCTCAGTAGACGTAATCAATGATCTATTTCTGCAAGTCGTGCAAGTCGAGAAACTCGTAAAAGCAACCTACGGACCATTTATTTTTGAAAATCAGTTACACGGAGAAACATGAATATTCCGTCATATTTCACATTTTTTTCATCATGTACCTACCTTGACTGACAAATCCTTGTTAACTCCAACGTTAGCTGGCTTCAAATCCTGAATATTGTCATTGGCAATTGATCAACAATATGACTATCGTAGAGTTAAATGATTGAGTGATAACGTCATATGTGATGTAATGCTACAAATAGCATGGAATGTATGGAATGTGCATACTGCATATGCTTCTACAAGTGACCACGAAAATAAACACGCTTTCCATAAACTTCATTTCCATTAAAGTCTGGATGCAGGTACATCGTAGATAGTACGATGTTAGTTGTACCATGTACATATCATTGTACAATGTACATTGTACAGCTGTGCTACTCAATACATTGTAAGTTCATGTGAGATATGGGGACTCCCTATTGGGGAATACAACCGAAAACATTTGAGGAGCATATTCCATACAACCATAACGAAAATGATCATAACAATCCCTGAATTGCCAAGCTTCAAAATGGATTGCATCAAAAGAAACCAGTGTACTTAATCTAATAATGCGTGCTGTAATGAAAATCATATGACACAGCGTTGGATACACAAGTCACAAAGAAATGCTTTTTATTTTTAGAATAAATATACATTTTAATTTACTAATGCAAGTAGTTTGGAGTCACAAATGACCCCTCGATTTTCATTAAGTGTATATGATATATTATGTTGTCATTAGGTGATAACATGGCATAACATGGTGATCCCAATCAATACCGTTCTCTAGCAATGGATTCATAACAACAGAGAAACACTCACCCGGTGCCAAATTCCTAGTGATTGTAAGAAGTTTAGTCCGCATGCCAGCTGGTACGTGATCGATGAGATCTGGTCACATGCCAGCTCATACTTCATTATGACCTGAGTGAGACACCAAAGGTGAAAGTTTCGTGAGGGATTTGGTGGGTAATGACCCACATGCACAATACATTGAACAACACTATGTTGCCAGTTGAACACAGAATAATGTATGATTTAGCATAGTGCTATGCTCACTATAGCAAGTGATATGCTCATTTTATCTAAATTCTCTGGAGAGATGATCAATGATCATAGTATCATGAGGAGAGCAAATGATGGTTTTACAGCTTGCATATCGATCGCATATAACATATGTTGACTTCACCTCCTTGAGCGAGTATTCCATATGTTCCATCACAATGTAGATAGTAGCCATAGTCTCCTGCTCATCTTCTGGTATGAACACATCAAATATCCGAATAATCTGAACAACATTGAGTGCTTCAACTCATGTGTTTGTTTGTATGAACAAAGGGATAGTTGGCTGATTCTCTTATGACTCTTTAAACAAAATGCACCTTTAATTGCAATCAATTTCGTCGTTCAACGATATTCTCAGGCTATAACAAGAATATATCATTATTATACAATGCTAATAGATCAGGTAAACTTCAAGACGAGCTGACATGCCACTCTAAATTTCCAATCATCAATCAATTACTTACATTTGGATGTCGACAAATCTTCATGAAAGACAGTTCTCGGTAAACTCTATGTGCCGAATGCGGAGATTCAAATGGGGACAGGAGCTTCTTAATTGCAACTTTTTGTTTGGTAACTTTGTCATCAGCAGAGCTGAATGGAAAAATGTTTATTAAAAGCATCTGAAATATTCTCAATGAGTAACATATATTTGGGAATAAGAATTAAATCAAAACTTACCATACTGTCCCATGTGCCCCACTGCCGATTGGTACTAAGTTAGAGTACCTTTCTGGAACAGTAAAAACACAATCCTGTCCAAGTGAATGGTTTTTGAATATCATTTCACGCTATGGTGGTATATGAATTATTAATTTTACATAGTAAAAAAAAGGGGCAGTAATGTAAGGCTGAACAAAACTCTGATCAAATATCTGAAAAACTGTCAAGTTCAATCCTTTTGTAAGACCATGTTGTAAAGCTTAATAGATGATTATGAATTTCTTAAATTCTATTGTTCCCGATTTCTTGAACTAAACAAGTACCAAAGGATGCAACAAGTTCCCAATCCTCAGAGAGTTCTAGCTGCATGAAAAGTCCAAAGTCTTGTCTATAATAGTGAATGCAATCATGACAATAAAATTTTCAAGTCCAAGGCGGGAGAATCTAAACTGTGAACCATCAACAGTTACCCTAAAGATGTAAGGCTCTCCCTTGTAAACTGTGTATCATGTACATAAGAGTCAGACTGGCAACACTAGAATGCTCATTCACACAATGAAATTTTGGACAGGTTCCATCTTTCAGTTGTGTGAGTTGGGTTACACTGTTTATCATGTAGATCATGATTTCCTATGATCTTTGCAAGCTCAACAAATGAATAAAAGAGTCTATTGAAGAGAACTATAAGTGTCTACATCATCATCAGTTTCTAAAATTTGATAGTGATAAGTTTACATTCTATTGTCAACTACCAATTCTCAGACCAGTAATGAGTGGGGATTCATTCCACTCTACATATCACATCCTACACTACAACTGCAACACTGAGCCACCCAAAAGTCAAGAATATTTAGCACCACATTTAAGAGAGAGAGATAGAAACAAGAAACTCAATATAAGAAGAGCTGAGAAAAGACAAGGCACCTTCAACTCTAAATGAACAGGGTCAGCAAATTATTTCAAATGTGAATTGCAAAAAAAAGAATGGTGATGCAATGTTGCAATGACTTCACTCCTATGGTACCCTCACCGGCAGGATTCTATCTCTACCAACCTCCAAATCTCATTGTCGACTGATGATAGACCCTGTCAAGAATTGGGTTTCGCGTGATACAGACAAAAATTCCATTAATATTGAAATCTTCTATTCTTCCAAATATATTAACAGAATCAAGGTCAGGCAGACTGTATAACATGCACACAACTTTATATTTATATTAGGGTATAGCTAAAATTTTTATAATGTAATAAACTCTGCATGGCTGTGGATGATATAGATAATAGGTAATGAATTTTCCATTGCGCGCGCAAATTATTCATTGTTTCGCGTCAGCTAGGCTGCCTAGCATTGCCAAAAAATTTTACTGAAATTTTATATGATGCATTTAAAAAAAAATACTTCCCCAACTTCGGGTCGCAGTTGCCTTTCTACAGTTGCCTTTCTACAATATAAATATATAGTCCCGGGTTTATGCGCGCGTCGCTAATATAACGCTCAACTAGCTGACGCGACGCTCGTTGCTTCGCGACGCGACTCGCAATCACGTTGTAGGATTGTCAATCGATGATAGACCCTGTCGAGAATTTCGTTTCGCGCGCGCGGCTGACACAAGCCGCTTAAAATTAAGCGCCTTGCATCAACGGTCTGGCATCGCCCGACAAGTTGTAAAATGTCATCCTTCCCTTGCTGGCGGGATTATTTCCTTGGCGACGCGGCAAGCGGGCGGAATGAAAACTGCGCGCACCGACGGTCGGGTAAAGTCTGTTCCCGCGCTGCACGTGACCCAAATACTCCGCGCGCGCTGCGCGTCTCCGTGGTTTCTACGACTTTTCATATCACTGAGTAGAAGTAGAACAGGGGCGCGCAACGTGTGCACAGTATAGTAAAGTCATACAAGCGATCGCAATATCGCATCGTGCGTCAAATGGCCTAGCATGTAGCATCGCTAGTATAATTGTTTGCACGGTAATTGCACTATCTATATCGGAGCTTTGCACCGGGTTGCCAAATTAGAATTGGCACTGCGTGGCGCGTGAATACGATCACATTGAATTTTACTACCAACTACAACAATACACCATGAAGACCAAATTGAGTAATTGACATTTGACAACTATGATGGAATGATGGATCACGTGCGGCTTCAAAGGAGACAGTTGAAGCATGGCAGCTGCAACATAATAATTCGGCCCACCCTTTCCTTAAATTGCTCGTAGAATCGAGCGCTATTTTCGATTTTCACGCGCGGCGTGGGAATAATTGATGCTTGCGGCAATACATGATATTGGCGGCAATACATTTGACATTTCAATACAATTTGTGTGAACATTTCGTAGAAGAGTTTATAGTTACTTGGTAGTTACTTGGTTGTGTTTCTTATCTTCCGACCTCCATGTTTTATTTTGTTCTCTATTCAGGATACGTCCTGATCCTAATGCTTACTTCTTAGATCTTTATCATGACCATTGCATTCTCCAAGTCCTCGGTGCACACAGTTCCGGATCTCAATTCGGACCCTGCCAATCCATCATGATCTGCAGGTGAGTGAGCCAGTTATTATACCAAGAGTTCGGGATTGTTACGATGTCTGTAGATTGGTCGTATTCTGCTTAATGCTCTAGCTCGAGCTACGATTCCGTTGCAACTATAGCTCTCAGATGGTGGCCCCGGCCATCACACTGACATAGAATTCATGGGTATTTTGTCAATTTTGATAACCGTCTGGGAGCTATAGTTTCCCGCCGACATTAGACTGATATATTTTGTTAATTTTGATTTGAAAGCACGTTCATTTCGAATCCCGCAAAACATGATAGGTACATTCCTCACGATGGCTAATGAGTGTCACGTGGACTCGTCAAGTTGAAACCATATTGTGGTCAAAACGCATGACAATGATTATTGAAAGTGTTTTCAGATGAATAAAGATATTCATAGTTAGTGCAGAATTCACGCAACTTATAAATAGGTATTGTAGCCGTCTTTAGTCATATTGAAATGTCCCGCACTAATTAACCATTCACGACATTCCCTGTTTCATTCCTTTATTTTCCATTCCTTCATTTTCCATTCTTCGTCGCAGAAAGTTCTCATTCGTTTTTCGTAAAACAGTCGGCTTGCCCAACAAAATTCTGAGATGTCGACAGGTACCTATTACCTATTCCATGGTTGATGGTTCCAAGAAACATATTACGATACTGATCCAAACCTAGGATTCTGACTAAATACACAGATGACAACTGTTTTCTCAAAAGCCAATCTTCTAGCTTGCTTTCCATGACGACACATACCTAAGTCATCTTGCTAAAGCGCCCGTTTTTTGCACTGTGTCGGCAATGAACACTGTCGGTTGTCGAGTCGTGCGTCATTCATGAGCCTAACTAAACATTCATTTCCATGTTCATTTGTAATCAATTTCAATGTTCATGTGTCATTACAAGCTCGTGTCATGAGCCATCGTGGATAGTCTCATCGATCGGGAAAAAGTGTGCGCCTTTCTGATCTGCAGATATTTCTGTTTTTTGTAGATTTTTCGCCTTTATCTTTCTCCTGCCATATTCAATTATTAATTTTCCTTCATAGTTCAAGGATATTTTATCAGAGGAAGCCCATGGGATAAAAGAGAGAGAGAGAGATATGGGCAGTGGGCACTCTATAATAACTGTGTGAGTGTGTGGTTACTGGTTATGAAGTGGGATCAGGTGCAGAAGTTGTGCCGACAATGATCATCACTCAAAGGGTGCCGAAATTCGGGGCCAATTATAGATCCATCTCATGAGTCTCATAGTAGATATGTGGGTGACATGTGGTGGAATGCTGGAGGAGGGGTAATACACATGAACAAGGAGTGTTCTCATTCCTTCAGTGTGTGCCACCTTCAGCTGGGTGATCATGACTGCAAACTGATATGCGCATCGGGACTCCGGTATTCACAAAGGGAAGTGTTGATCTTTGGTGTACCTATATGGCCCACAGTTATAGGTAGGTAATTATTGTGTCCAACAAACACACCAGGGGAGTGACAATCCCGTATCCAAGTTTTAAGGTAGGTACTCGAGGTTGCCATCTGAAAATTATTTTACATTGTTTAATTCCCGAAGAGACTTATCTATTCCAAGGATTTTTGTGTACGTGGTATAGCTCATTTTCCATCTCCAAATCCCCTCTACTACAGTCTACACTAGGCTGAGAGGATATTTTGACAAATTCTTCAGACAACAACTCCAATGCCACCTGGTGAAATGCCATCCTCCCTCTCTATGAGAGAACTGATAAAGTGAGAGATATATCAGCTTCCCATAACTATGTGTAGTTACAGTGTAATTATAGCTCTCAGTAGTGTAATGACATCTGGATACGCCCCCTCTCTATAAACTACTTGATCTAATATTGGATCAGACACGGATACGCTTGGATAACTTTCTATAATCAAAGAGAGTTTCTAAATTGTACCAAATTGTATTATTTCCTCGTATTCTTATTTCTAGGCTGGAGAAGATTTCTTTGTAATATTTTTTTTCCTTCCTGCCCAGTCGAATATTAATCATCAAAGAGGGTTATGCATATTAGCATGACTGTACTTGGACTGAATTCATATCATTATGAATATCATTACATGCTGTTAACTTGTAGTTGGATTAACCTAGTGAGTAGTGAATGGTGATGGTGTAGGTATTTGCGTATCATTGGAGGACGAGAGGTCATTATCCACTACAGGGGTCATATGGAATAATGAGGGAGAAGAGCCCGATACCACACCACCTTCCTTCCTAGGATCTCACTGCCGTATATTCCCTACGAACAAAGCTTTCTGTGCTTTGGGTGCTTTCTGTTTTTCAAACGACCACACACGCCAACCTTATAACCTATTCAACCAGCCACACTCCCAGTTGGACCACAGCAAAGCATAAATCGCGCTCCCCAATAGTCGCACTCCTAAAATAAATTTATGATCGCAATGCTGTAATAATTGTTTTTCACGGAAGAGTCGGTGAATCAGGACGTTTTTTCCAGTAGCTTGCGTTCGCATGTAATGCAATTACTGGGGATCGGCATCCACGATATATGTTACATTTCACGGAATTTTGCTGCTGTCGATATTATTGATTTTGTGGTCACTTGCAGCTTTCCAAGGAATCAGTTAACTTTTCATATTAGCTTGTGTGTGTGTCACCGTCCTATTAATTCGTCGCTATAGCAACGCAATCAGGATATGCATTGTGCTTTATGTCCGAGTGTACGTAAGTTAGTTCGTCTTGATTCATAATCTCGTTTTGGATCGTCGTTCCTGCGGATATGCAATGATCATAATATCATTATGATCGAAATATCCCAGAGTCACGCGGTTGAAACATTCTAATGGCTATAACAAAAGTAGTCTCTGAATTCTGATAATGAACGCAAAACAAGGGTACACTACAATACAATGTTTATGTGTGTGAACTGTGAATGTTGGTACCTAGGTATAGCGCATGGACAATGGAAATTGTAGACTTGCAGACCCGTGTTGACTGATCATGGTGTGCACCACCCGTTCAGTGCGTTCACGCGATCAGATATGTGGGTGCACTTTGTCTCTAGTCTTGATCAGTTTGTGTTGTTATGATCAGTCATATGTGTTGCACCCATAACCGAATATAGGATACTGGGTTACTTACCTGTTTATACCCGAGTTCAATGCATTTTGGGTTTCATATAATACTAGACCTACCTAGACCTATCACTGATTCGGCATCTTTCGACAATCGACCAACTAAATTAAATAAAATTAAACTAAATAAACTAAAATGAAATACGGAGTATTGGACTCTCTTCCACATGTAATGAATTTAAAACTGGAATTTGGAAAATTTAGTTATCGATAAATTTTGCAAGAAAAATGTTTCCTGCCCTTTGGTCATTATTCATGTAACTACATTCCAAATTTATTGCAACTGCTCAGCTAGGGAATATACGTAGTGTTTGCGCAGTTGTATTGGGGAACTACAGCAGCTACCTATGATAACAGTCATTGGGAGAGCACTGTTTCCATACACTGTCTACCAATTGCGATACATTCTGTAATCTACAGTTACCGTTCTTACCCATCGAATAGCGATGCTCCTTCAGGAAATTCTCGTTTATGATTGTCGATGCTTGATTTATCCTTGTGTTTGTCATAACTGTTGTGAAGTTGTGCACATGTTCCCGACAAAAAATCCCGATAAAAATCATGCTCTTGATAAAGGAACTGCATTATGACTCTCTGTCTCTACAGCTGACTCTTCAGCTGACTACCTGTTTTCAATTCCGGGTAGGTTCGTGTTTATTGTATCTCTACTCCAGGTATTCCTATAGGATAATGAGCTGTGTGACCTTATCTTGTTAAGCTTGTTATATTCTCTGATTGGATCAATGATCATTTGTCCCCCCCCCCAGTGAAAAATGTCTTGTTATCAGAGGTCAATGATCACGTATCAGCTGATAGCCTCAGCACATACTATAAATGTGAAATGTGAAATCTTGATGATAATCCTGAATGGGATTACAAGTGTGCTGACTCAAGAAAATCAGTGCTAATTTCGACAGACTAGTGAATTAACACGGGTAAATGAGGGGATAAACAGCGTAATTTCCATGTTATTTGTTTTGGAATTTGAACTGTTACCACTTCTCGTCCATAACATATGATGTTACGCACAATGTTACATAGGATGTTACACTCTATAACTTTGCCACACGCCACGATTTTTCCCATTTCGAGTCTTCTGTTACACCAAATTACCTGAAGCATAACATCTAAATACTAAAATAGAGGCCAAGCACAGCTCTACAATAGTGAAATTCCAGCACCTCGCCGCTACCATCGATATTGCTACCATGATATTCGTAGTGGGTAGTACAATAGGTACCATGGAACCGCTCCTGAGCTTAAACTCACAAACTATAACTAGTCCCCACATATATATATAGTCTGATTTTCCCGATATTCTATAATTATTGGGAATTCGAGGAAAATCCACTTTCTATAATGTCAAAGTGAGTTAATTGCGTGTAAGCTAGCTCTCTTCCTCACACACACAC
>CAMPET010000121.1:156006-166078 GCA_946803715.1 Beroe ovata
TGTGTTTGTGTGTGTACTGTGTGTGTGTACTGTGTGTGTGTGTGTTTGTGTGTGTGTGTGTGTATACTCTGTGTGCTGTGTATACTCTGTGTGTTGTGTCTATATGAAACGCACAGTGTTTGTGTGTGTTTCTCATCACTCTTCCTCTCTCCCCCAGGGCATGGAGTTTGCTCGCAAGATAAAGGACGAGGAGAAGGGGGGACGGGCTACTCTGATCCTGGCCACTCCTGAGGACAACAGTCTACGGGAGAAGTTCTACGATCAGGTATATATACCAAGATACTTACCCAAGACCCTATATTATGACAAATTTGTAGGTAGGTACTGATTTTTGACATCTGTGACGTCATTTTGAGTGACTATTGGGCCATGGGAGATAAAATTTTATGAAAATTAGAGTTTCATGAGTTCAATACCTACTTGACAAGAATGTTTTCAATGAAATTTACAATCCTTATCTCAATACAACAATCCTTAGACCTTATCTCAGTACAACATGACAAGATGACACAAACCGCACAAACATTTACCACATTGACAAGCCACAACTCACAGGCTTGAAGACCTGGCTAATTGTCCTGGTTTCGTCACATGACCTGATCATAGGTGTCATAATTTGACACCCCTGACCGTCAACTTCTAAGTATTGTCATCCCGGGGATAATGACATTCCCAATTATTTGACAGGAACTCCTGCTCTCTCCTCACATCCCTCTCTCCCACAGCTAGACAGGGAGGCGGGTGAAACTGTGAGAATACGGACAGCGGAGGAAGGCGGAGACGATGAGATTGCTGAGAAAGCACCCCGAGAAATATCACTATACCAGTTAGTATATCATATCACGGACATTCCCATTCCCACATAGCCTGATTCTCGCGTCTCATGACCACTGATCCATGTCACTCACTTATGTTGTCATGGCAACACTTATGTTGTCATGGCAACATGAAGAAAAGCACCTCCCGCAGGGTGTGTGATGAGAGTGGTGAGGTGCAGATCACGCAAGTCGGACAAGCTCCTCTCGATTACGGACTCCTGGACTCAGACGACGCGTTCATCCTCGATATGGGCAACTCTGGGGTGTACGCGTGGATTGGTAAGGGGGCAACCCAGCAGGAGAGAAATCAAGCGTTCATGCACGCGCAGGCAAGTTGCATTGCACGTGCTCAGTAATGTAGCATTACATTTGCACGTGCTCAATTGGGCGCGCATGTGCCCGTGTGTCAATGTCAATATCAGAAACAAACATCAGTTTAGCTTCTTCTCTGTACGCACCCCACGTACTTTCATCATAACACCACGTGCATCAGTTACATGATCAGATCAGGATGATTCATCCTGGATGAACACAAATACGGGGGGATGGGAGGGATTTATCTCAGTCATTCAGTAATAATTGTGAATTCAGTAATAATTGCGACTCCTCGATCAGCTAATTATGAGAATAAATCCCTGCAATCACACTTCATCGATAGACAAGGGCAATATCAATCATAGTTGTTCTATAATCCGATCAGTATAATTATAGACGCTATAAATACACTTGATCATTCCCCCATCATGATGCGAGTCACTGCCAGGAACTATAGGTTGCTCGATGTGTGTGGTATGACTCGTACCATGGCAATAAGTGGACATTGATCGATCTTGGAAAATTATACCGATACAACAATTAATTCAGTAGTAACTCGATTATCTGTTCTATGATAATTAACAGTCAACTTTACTCATCCCTACAGAAGTTTATAAACGACAAGGGCTACCCCTCGTGGACGCCACTCACTAGGGTAGTGGAGGGGGCAGAGGACAACCTGTTCCAGAGTTGCTTCTCCAACTGGCCCCGGCCCGTGCCAGAGCCCCGGCAGAACAGTTTCAGTGGGTCGGTCCCCAAGGACGAGTACACAGTTAAGAAGCCCCAGGTTGACCTCAGCGGGTTGTACAAGAGGGGACAGAATGGAGGATCCCACTTCGAGGATGATATCAAGGATGATGGGAGTGGGAAAATCAAGGTATGCACCACACAAACACTCGATATGTCGATAAGGAAGACCATGATAATGGACCATATGTGCCCGCACACGACAGGCTAACTCAATACAATAAGTATAACACGCTTGTGTCTCAGATTTGGCGGGTTGAGAATTTTGAGCTGGAAGAGGTGGACGAGGCTACGTACGGCATATTCTGGGACGGAGACAGCTACATCGTCCTCTACACGTACATACTGCCGGGACGTAACCATGAGAGTTTCATCACGTACTTCTGGCTGGTACGTGGTTTGCACGTCCTCTTCTAGAATACTTACTGTGCAGTGATTGTGGGGTATAATGTTATTAAATGCATATCACTGACGAGAGTGTTCCCAGGGTTCGCACAGTACGACAGATGAGCGAGGTGCGGCGGCCCTGCACGCCACACGTATAGACAGCGAGGTGGGATGGTCCTCACAAATGATCAGAGTGGTACAGGGCAAGGAACCACTTCACTTTCTGAGGATGTTCGGCAGGAGGATTACCATCTTGCAGGGCGGGGTGGACAGCGGGTTCAGGAAGTTCAATGGGGGGACAGCAGAGAATGGACAGCAGAACGGACATGAATCTGGTAAACATCTGCTACATGCGCGCGCATGTTTTGCACGTGTGTTTGACTCCGTCGCCATAATAACTAACAAAAACTATTGTCAACTTTTCAGTGAGTCCCTACAAATATTTGTGACCTATATTTTGTCCCAATTCACCCCNCCCCCCCCCCTAATAATCTAATACCAATTCCCCCTGATTTTAGGTCCCCCGAAACAGCGACTTTTCCACATCAAATGTATTGCGGAGTACGTGAGGACGATTGAAGTTTTCCCCAAATCTGAGAGTTTGAACAGTAATGATTCATTTGTCTATCTGGGACTATACAAGAACTACATCTGGTACGGAAAGGTAAGTGCTCGACAGGGATAAAGTGAGAGGAGATTTGGAGTGAGTGCAATGAGATAGAGCTCGAGAAGTGAGGAGGAATGAGGATTCTATACATTCCTCACGCACCCACTGAGTGTTTTCACTCTGGCAAGTGAGTGATATGTTTTTAAAAGCTAAAACTTCAAAAATCAATTGAATACGGCAGAAATATTCTGCCCAAACAGCAATTATCAGAATCTGTGTCTTACAAAACTGTGAATCACCTAGACCAGCAAGTTTACAAGCAATCACTGGTAATCATATTGTTCCGGGAGTAGTCTTGTAGTACTCTATATTTCCATATTCGAAGATAAAGTCTAAAAGACAGGTAGCACTATAAAACTTCGTCAGATGATAGTGACTGAATCTATAATATGGATAGTGGATAGGTTTGTCACCTTACAATGGGTCTCTCCTCACTATGCGTGTAATAGAGGTCTCTCCTCACTATGCGTGTATTAGAGGTCTCTCCTCACTATGCGTGTATAAGAGGTCTCTCCCCTTACTATGCTTGTATTAGAGGTCTCTCCTCACTTTGCGTGTATTAGAGGTCTCTGATCCTCACTATGCGTGTAGTAGAGGTCTCTGATCCTCACCCTCTATCCACGTTGTGATGCGTCTCCTCACCTGACTAGATCTGGTACACAACACTAACGGGTTATACATGGCCATAGTACCCGGTATCACCACATAAGCTGTGAAGTCGCAGCACACCCTGGCCATGGGTTCCATCCTGTCAGTGTACGCTGTCCACAGCGTCTCGCCGAGCCACGTCAAGTTGCCCAGGCTGAGCAGGACAATGGTCACACTCGCTCGTTTTTGGATGGAAGTGTCACTGAGTGTGTCTGCACGGAGTTTGACTATGGTTGCTATGGAGAAGACAAAGGACAGCCCTGCAGGAACAAAGACAGGAGGCCAGTAGAGGGGGAAATCATCGATTTGTATATCCTGTGTGGTGGGATCCCACAGATACCGCGGATCCCACAGGAGGTTAACCTCTGTAGCAATGCTGTACGCCGCTATCAGGCCCATTGGGACGAGAGTCAGAGAGTAATATATTGTCCGATACTGGCCGTATATCCATGGAAACACCATCTTCATGAACCTCATGGTACTTATACCAAATATGGAGTTGATGGACACTTTGACAGTTATCCAGCTCACTTCTGCTACCGCCAGTTGAAATGCCGTGGCCTCGATCAGAGGTTGCCCTGCTTTCACTCGGGGATTCAACAGATTGTTGATAGCGTATGGGTTTTTTACGAGCGAGTAAACCAAATCAGAAATGATAAGTGTCAGGTAAAGGACCTTTGTGAGTCCAGGTTTATACACTTTGTACAGAGTAGTAAATGCCAGGATGTTCAATGCCAGTGACAGGGACAAGATGATGGTCAGGAGGACGCCGAATCCGTAGTTGAAGAGATTGTTTACAGTGGTGTCGGTATTGTTGTGGTATGGCGGGGGAAATACTGCCATTACAACAGCTCGAGTATGTTGTCTGAGAGTGAATCACGAGATCTGTAAAGTGAAAAGTGGAAATAAGTAACCCGATTACCGATTGTCTTAACGCATACATACTGAGGAATGATATCCAGTCATATGATATGCTATCACGTGATGAGTTCTAATCGAATTTATAGTGAAAAAACTTGACGCGACTTGGCTTTATCTTTCACTCAAAGACAGAAGCAATTTTTCCAAAGTTTGATAAGCTTTTCTGATTTGTGTACCGACACTGTAATTTGACCTAACCCGGTATTTCCTCTCTCTCTCCCTCACAGGGTTGTGATGCGGAGGAACGCTACACGGCTAAGATGTTGTCTGAGCGTCTAGACAGAGAACAGTTGATCGGTGCATCGCCTCTTTCAGGTATCCGGTGTCTCCATAGTGAGACACATGTCTCCATAGTGATACACATACCTCCATGGTGAGACACATGCCTCCATAGTGATACACATGTCTCCGTAGTGATTCACATGTCTCCATAGTGATTCACATGTCTCCATAGTGATACACATGTCTGCGTAGTGATTCACATGTCTCCATAGTGATTCACAATCACATGTCTCCATGGTGATACACATGTCTCCATAGTGATTCACATGTCTCCATGGTGAAGTAACGCCCGCTACAATTGACACCACTCACACCACTCTTCAGTTGACACGATTGAGATTGACGAGGGTAATGAACCTGATGAATTCTGGGAGACCCTGGGCGGGAAAGCCGAGTATGCCAGTGGAGCAGAGCTGGAGTCCCTCGTGAACGAGCGTCCACCTCGCCTCTTCCAACTGTCAAATGCATGCGGAGTGTTCTCAGTGGAGGAGATCTACAATTTCAACCAGGACGACCTCATTGAGGACGATGTCATGCTTCTTGACGTGGGAAATTACGTGAGTGAGAAGATAATAGGTACTTAATGAGGATTGATCAGTTCATGAAGTGATAGAGTGAGGAGGGTAAATTATCTCCCTCACCTCACCTCACCTCCCTCACCTCACACTCACCACACCTCACCTCCCTCACCTCACACCACACTCACCCCACCTTACCTCACTCACCTCACCTCACAGTCACCATACCTCACACTCACACTCACACTCACGGATAAACACACCTCTATAAATACCTCTTTGCAGCTGTTCGTATGGGTTGGCAAGGGCGCCAATGACATAGAAAAGAAGCAGAGTTTGCTCGCAGCCAAGGAGTACATTAAAAATGACCCGTCAGGACGGACTGAATCCGATGTGGATATGCTCGTAATAAAGCAGGGTCTTGAACCTCCACGCTTCACCGGGCATTTCCAAGCGTGGGATCCTCGGAAGTGGTCGGTAAGTAGTGCACTACTAGTGCCCACGATATATATCCGCCGGGAATGCCTGCAGGCGGGAATACCCACAGCTAGTTACTGTTACCAGCTAGGCACATGATGGATTGGCGGGTATTCCCGCCCGTGGGCATTCCCCAATTAGAGTATCTTTGCTATTCGTACTTGATCATGATCCCATTCAAACCCGATAATATTTCCATATTATCCGATAACAACAGTTGATTGATAGGCATGTGTCGAGCAAACCTAACCGATTCACTAGGTTCTCAAACTTCTTCAAAATGCATCTGATTTTCGGGGGGATTGATCAAGGCCCCTTTTCCTTCCTTCTAGAGGGACGATTTCATCCTAATCATCTAATTATTGTGAAATCTAAACATGTCACTAAATCTGTCACTAATTCATCTCGATAATTAGAGCGAAAACTGCGCCCTGTTGAGAGTATGAGTGAAAACCTGATTGGATTACTCATTGTATTTGGACCCAGTTGCGATTTTAAAAATTGAAAGCGAATCAAACCGCAAAGATTCTGGGAAACTTATTCGGATCACTCGATATCGCGTGATATGACCGCATGACAATTGACAAGCCATGACATGAGTGCCCCACTGTTATCATAGTCAAACACCGAGTTCACAATATATTCGTGTCTGCTTTAGGAAGCTGATGAAAGAGGGGTCCCCTGATGTGGGGCCCTAACTGAGAGGGTCCCCTGTAAGTGTATCATAGGGATCACACATAGTGAACCCCGCATTCTCCCAGCTGTTTGACGATAGAGTAAGCAGGTTGACATTTGAGTTCATGGGTGACGAAGTGAGTAGGTGTGAGCCGTGTTTTCATAATGTGGATCCGGGTTCACTGATATTACAGTGTAAACTCTATACAAGCATGGGGGCAATACGTGTTGGTTCGTGGCGTTCGATGGGTCGTGATTGTGTACGATTTGATAATTGGGCGTGGGGCTTTTCCGTGATTTCACTGTGAATTTAATTGTGCTTTTCAAAGTTGAGTGTCAAAGCCAATTATCCCTAGATATCATGTGTCATTGAAAAGAACTCTGAAGCATTCAAGAACTCAAGTGCGTGTTCGCTCACGCATCACGCTAACGCGTCACACGTTGCTAACAGGACTTGGCGTTTCCAGGGCGGCAAGACATACGATGAGTTGATAAAGGAGCATTTCTGCGAAGGAGGAGTATCGAGTTTGGATGACGAGCTGGCAAAGTACTCCAAGAAGTACCCATACGAAACCCTCAAACAGAGGATTGTACCAGAGGGTGTGGATGTGGTTAACAAAGAGGTATATGTGCATTGTGCGGTTAAAACATTCGGATTTCAACCACATCAAAGTTCAAATTATTGCTTCACTATCTTCAGATTAACCATGGTTTCCAATTCCATTTCGGACTGCCAATTATTCATTCAAGCTACTCTATATTGGATTCAACACTCATTGACAACACTCAATATATTGGATTCAACACTCATTGACAACTCAATGATTTCGCAGAGATATTTGGAGGATGCTGAGTTCGAGGATATATTCGGCATGACCCTCGAGGAGTACGACAAACTTCCCAAGTGGAAACAAATCCGAGCCAAGAAAATGGTGAAACTCTTCTGAAGAGAAGGGAGGACATGGTCATGGTCATGTGATCTCGTACATGGAGGAATTGTACTCGGTACAATGGACAGTTTGAGTTAAGATACTCAGCAAGGAATCGTCCAAACACAGGTGGATTGCTATCATGTGATGGAGTGGATGTCACAGCGCAGCTCCTATCACATGAGTCAGTCATTGAGTGATAAGATGGGGATCTCGAATGGGACAGAGAAGTTGAGATTCGCGTTAATATTCATATGCTGATTGCTGATATGAGCGTAACTCATACGGATGAAGAAGGAGTGAACTAATTCAGAAATTATTTTCTATTCGATTCTGTGAATCTTTAGTAGTTTAGAACTGACTGTGACTGTACACACTTCAGTTACAGTTACAGCGCAGAGCATGGCTCATGGAGTGTAGCTTGTAACTTGTCTCACGGTCACAATGTTCAGAGCAGGGTTTAAAAAATATCATACGTGCGTGAAATTGAACTTGAATGTTGAAGGTTACATTTTTAGATGCAACTGCAAGGTGAAACTGAAAAGACCGAAATTTTGTTTCACTCATTTATTTGCTAATTTCATATCTTCATGCTTAATGCTTCAAGTTTATGATGATTTTAACTGTCAACTCGAATTGTGAACCAAGTTGCTTTTTACTTATACTGTAGCTTTAAGAGTTTTGATTTCCAATTCTTATGAATATGACTTATTAATATTATTGTTGAAGTAAGAGTATACTTTTGCACAAATTCAAAATCAAATGATTTTATTTGTAACAATTCAATATCAACATTGATTGATCTCTCATAGCTAAGCTAAGATAAGCAAATAACTTAATCTGTCCAGTGTTCATGTCAGAATCAATATCATATGTTATTTCACAGTCATATCTGTGATCTGACCTTGCTGGATGTTTTCCTGTCCACTATGCACTAGCTATTTCTGCCGAGCGTCAATTGTGGGGTTTTTCCCTACCGTCGGCGCGGCGCAATTGTCATTCCGCCCGACGCCTTGCCAGGGCCGATAATTATAAATTTAAAATCCCGCGCCGCCAGCATATAGCAAGTGGCAAGGGTAGGGTGAAATGCTACAAAGCGTCAGCACCTCGTGGACAGATAACATCCGGCAAGATGAGTTCAGAATCAGATAACATCTGAGTCTGACAGTGACACATTTGTGCACACGTTGCGCGCCCCTGTTCTACTCAGTGATCTGAAAAGTCGTAGAAACCACGGAGACGCGCAGCGCGCGCGGAGTATTTGGGTCACGCAGCGCGGGAACAGACACATTGTAGGATTTCACCCTACCCTTGCTGGCGGGATTTTATCCCGGGGCGGATTGAAAATCGCGCGCACCGACGGTAGGGTAAAATCCTACAACTGACAGTGACACACTGTCCAATTCCATGTCAGTGTGTCAGAAGGGGCACACAGTGCCGGGCGGAAAGAAAAAGACGCGCAATTTTGAATTTGCACTTGCAGTGGAACTGGAAACTGCTCAAGCAGTAGCACATAACACATTTTTACGGATCGGGATTGAAATACACAATTGCGCGGAATACGATTGCGCGTTTTGTTTCATTCCTTTCGCCTTCTCCTTCTAGTTCTATGTGACAGTAACATGTAACACATAATCATATTATCATGTGTTGATATTCATATTTAGTCTAAGCCATACTTGAACTTCATAATCATACCGGTAACCTCTGTAAAGTGTTTCGAATTCGCTACGCGAAACTCAGACAATGACCAATGACAATGACCATTGCCACATTTCATTTTCATCCCTTTTTTCAGTTCAGAATCACTCTGCACTCAAAGTGAAAGAAAGAGGAGTTTCACCGTGAACTTTTAGCTACTCCAACTTCAAGTTCACTCTCTCATTCATTCTCTCATGTTCATTCTCTCATGTTCATTCTCTCATGTCGCTTGCAGTTGCAGTTGCAGCAACTCGCACCGCATCCTCCCAGTCCCTCAGACAAATTCAGTGATTTTTCAAGATGGGACTAAAATGACGGGAGTTGGTTTTGGAGCCTAGTCTCCTGGCACTCCGTTGAGCATTGGCCGGGAGAGTGGAAGAGACCGCTGCAGTCACATCTGCGGAATCCCTCCTCTTCGAGACCACCGCGGTACTATTGTTTCTGATACCTGATCAGAATACTGTCAGTGTCACTATAATCCGTATGGTGCTGCGCTAATCATTCTGTGGATCAATGCCGGGTAGGCTGCACAGTGCACACGTTCAATTTCATTTTTTAGATAGAAATTGAAGATTCTCTGCAAATAAGAATCACAAGTGAAGAAAAGCTCACGATGAATTAGGAAATTTTAACCCACTTGAGTTAACTGAGTATGTCCGAGCAGACATGGCCATGGACGAATATCTCGTATTTCTTTGAGAAGGGGGACAGGGGCTTGTGTTTGGCAGGACAATCAGTCTCCAGTGCTTCCAGCCCAGGATATTGCTCACAGCAGTGACCAGAACCTGGATATCTAGCGCCAGGGACTGTACCGACAGTGGGACTCCACCACTGCGTACGGGAATGTGTGTGTTAGCACAGACACACACGCACACACTACACAGACACACACTACACAGACACAGACACAGACACACACACACACTACACAGACACATACACACATACACACATACACATACACACACATACACAGACACACACACA
>CAMPET010000121.1:171865-186521 GCA_946803715.1 Beroe ovata
GGGGTGGGAGATAGGGTCAGAGTGGGGTACTAGGATCAGAGTGGGGTATCGGGGTGGCGAATTGGGGGTCGAAATAAGGTCTCACAGTACTGGAGTTCTTGGGTGGGGCTGGAGGATGGTAGTAAAGGAGTGGGGGATAAGGCGGTTAGGGGGGAAGGAGGAAATTAGAGAGCAGGCCTCGTAGGGCTAAGGAGATTTCGATGATGAGTTATCATAAAAGTAATCGTATAATAGCACACTTACTATTATTTAGAGCCATAGTTGAGTTGTTTGGGTTTCCTTGGTAACCAAAGTTATAGTCGTAACCACCTGACATGTTACCACCCTGCATTCCGCTGTTGTCATAGTAATTGTATCCACCCGAGTGGTCCTAGGAGAATGTTACCACATGGTTACCACATGGTTACCCAGATCAATCACTCACCATGTAGTTATTCTAACTATCCACTCACTCACTCACTCACCAGTTACCATGGCAACCCACTCATTCACCAATCATCATATTACCATGGTGACTCACCTTGTTACCCTAGTAACTCACCATGTTACCATGGTAACTCAACAGTTACCACGGTGACTCACCATGTTTCCCTGGTAGCCCATGTGTTCTTGTTTGTAATTATTGTAGCTGATCTCCAGTCTAAACCCAGGAGGGTACTCAACGTTGGCGAGCTTGCCACGTGCATAGGAAGCTGCTGCAGGATTGCTGTACTCGGCCGTTGCCATACCCCTACTCTCGCCATGTCTGTTTGCAGCTAGCTGCACGTGTACCAGACCGGGACATACGTCACACAACCTGTCAGAGTGGTGTTATACAACCTGACAACACTGTGTCAGTGTGGTGTTATACAACCTGACAACACTGTGTCAGTGTGGTGTTATACAACCTGACAACACTGTGTCAGTGTGGTGTTATACAACCTGACAACACTGTGTCAGTGTGGTGTTATACAACCTGACAACACTGTGTCAGTGTGGTGTTATACAACCNCCAAATACTGACATTAATGCACGTTGCATCCCCCCCATTCTAACAATCCACTCACTCACCAGTTACCATGGCAACCCACTCATTCACCAATCATCATATTACCATGGCTACTCACCTTGTTACCCCAGTAACTCACCATGTTACCATGGTAACTGAACAGTTACCACGGTGACTCACCATGTTTCCCTGGTAGCCCATTTGTTCTTGTTTGTAATTATTGTAGCTGATCTCCAGTCTAAACCCAGGAGGGTACTCAACGTTGGCGAGCTTGCCACGTGCATAGGAAGCTGCCGCAGGATTGCTGTACTCGGCTGTTGCCATACCCCTACTCTCGCCGTGTCTGTTTGCAGCTAGCTGCACGTGTACCAGACCAGGACATACGTCACACAACCTGTCAGATTGGTGTTATACAACTTGACAACATGGTGTAAGATTGGTGTTATACAACCTGACAACACCGTGTCAGTGTGGTGTTATACAACCTGACAACATGGTGTCAGTGTGGTGTCAGTGACACAAATGACAACAATGTGAAAAGTGAATGAGAACTTAATACCGAACAGTGAAATGGAGTCGTTACAAATTAATCGGTGGTATAGTTACCTACCGTTAAACCCATTCTACTACACAGTAACAAACCGGTAACAGTAGTCAGGTTATCGTCACCAGTAACAGCACGCACCGTTAATTTGAGTCATGTAGTTACTAGTTACCAGGGGTTACCAGGGGGTAACTAGGCAGTTACTAAGAAGTAACCACGTCACCATGGAGATCATTACCTAGTCAGTTGTTGTTCGGTCAGGGCGGTGTGGCATGTTATTGTCAGTTTGTTTGTTGCTCCCGGTTCAGTATGAGTCGGAAATCCTGTGTGGGGCTATCTGTTATGTTCCTGTGTGTGTGTGTGTGGGTGTTTCGCAAAACATAGTAGTAGAGTTGAGTAAATAGAATGTGGAAGTTCATTTTCCATTTTTTATTGGAGATGTCGAATCCTAGATGCCAGTCACATTTGTGAGATATCAGATATCACATAAATTTGGCAAGTTAGTCAAGAGAAAAAACAATTCCCGCACTTTATGGCGTTCAGAAATAGTGTGAAACTTATTGTGTTCAGTACCTAGTACCTTATAGTGTGAAACGCATCTTGTTCAGTACTAAGACACCATGGCAATATTCACCTTGTGGTACAGGGCAGTCCACACGAGAGTAGAGTGCCTGTGGGGGCTGCCCCCCTTCCCTCACACTGGTAATGGTGTTCTTGGGGAGGCGAGGCTCGGCCATCACCGCTTTGTATGAGTCGTCACAGTTCTCTAGCGCCGTGAATGCCTCTGACGGCTTGCTGAACCGCACATACGCACACCCCTGTGTCATGAGCATAGTAATGGGGACAGTGAAATATACACAGGGTGCAAAACGCGGGGAATAAGAATGTAAGAGTATAGATAACGCAAATGCCCACAAATGATACCTTGTGTGCCCCAGTTGTCCTGTCCTTTAGTAGCTGTACATGACTGACAAGACCGAATTTAGAGAAGTCCTCACTAAGGTCGGACTCTGTACTTGTCTTGGAACACAGGATGAACAGCCTGGTTCTATGCCGGTCTTCCGTGAGAGCCAAGTTAGTTGCAGTATCTGTTCTGGTAGAGTCCTTCGAGTCTGCCAACAATGCCTGGGGTGAAGGTAACCAATCAATGTATGCAGTTCGGGAGCTTCACACTCATTTCAATCCCAAAAACTACTAGGTATAGGTAATACATTCCATAATGTAATCCCATTTAACCTTGATCGGCTTGGAATTTCCACTTATTGTAACTCCATTGAGCATTTCAATAGCTACTGCAGCCTCAGATGCTTTTGCGAACTTGACATAGGCTACACCCTTATTTTCCTTGGTTACCTTGTCTTTAACCAGCCAAATATCTTCAACCTGAGAAATTCTGCTCAGTTCGCGCAGACCCGACTAACCATCACAATAAAGCAAAAAGTGAACACCGATCAACCATGGATAAGAAGTTTAGGATTGGGTAATAAGATAATAGGTATGAAATAAGTTTGGTAGGTATATATCAGTATCCAGTTTCTCTGACCATCTGACATATAGATTACTCACTTGACCGTGCTTCCCAAATGCATCTGTGAGATCTTCTTCAGTATGAGATCGAGAACAGACAACAAAAACCCTTGAAAAGGGTGGATAATCGTGATCAACCTTGGCTTTATCCTCAGACATTGCTATCTCAAGAGTAAAGAGTAGGGCTGTATAATCAATGGAAAAAAGTAATCAAAATTGTATCAATCAATCAAAAACCCAAGAGATATCAGAAAGGGTACTGTAGGTACAGCTGTAAGCAAGCAATTCAGATTTTTGAGGCAAATATTGTGAATTGTATAAATATTTATTTAAATGGATAAACTTGCACGTACTTTCAGTCAAGCATCAAAACAACGTTTAATCCCTGTACAGTGTACAATATACACTGCTTTTATCCTCTGTTAAACACTCATGGAAATGAATACTCAATAATATTAACATCATCTTAAAATAAGGTATCATATAGTTGTCAAATTTCCAACAATAAATCAATTGAAAAATTTCAGCCACGTCAAATATGATCTTAAATTTATATTCGTCTTGGAAGCCTTTTGTGGTGACCCTAACGTGGTCTTACAATAAAAAAGTAAAGTATTAAAGTAGTCAGTGTCGATATTGATACAGATAGAACCTTCAAACTGTGTGAACCTACAAATATATGATTTGAATTCATTGCAACATGAATGAGTCTGAAGGCTCCAATTTTTGTCACTCTCTCCTTCTCTTTGAGGAACTGGTCTTTGATTTTGGATGTTTAGTTTTTCTTGGGCTTGACTCGCTCCTTTTTTTCCTTTTCTTTGAATGAATTCTCTTGTCAGAAGCATCAACATCTGAACTGGAACTTTCCACATTCTTTGTATCTTCAGATTCTCCTGAAATCTCTCTCACATCATCTTCACTTTCTTCCCCTTCATTGCCCCTTTTCTTCTCAAGAGAGTCCCGACTTGCAGAATCTGACTCAGAACCTGAGCTTCTCACTTCTTCTTCCTCACCTTCACTTGGTACCACCATCTTTTCTTCAACATTGTCTTCTTTCTTTACTTCTTCTGCCTCTTTGCCTTTGTTTAACTTCATTTTCAGTATGACCTTCTTGGTAACAGACTTACTATTCTCTTTAATTTTGTTTGCAGCCGTCTTTACGGCACTTCTATTTGAAGTATCAGAATCAGAACTTCTACTTTTTGTTTCCACTTTCTGATTCATTTCTGTCCCATCACAATCTTCATTCCCTTCTTCTTCCTCTCTGTTCTTAACATCAATCTCCTTTTTCAACTTTTTCAGAGTATCATTCATGTTGTTGCGCCGAAGCCTCAGCCGTTCTTTAACAATGTCTTCTCGATCTGAGTCATTAATGTCAGGATCACCTGTAAATACAGAAGTACACTTTTCAATAAGTAATTCAGATGGTTCTTTGAAGTTCTGATGATCAAGGACAGCCTTTGTGATTTCTCTCAGTTCCTTAATTGGTCCAGGGTTGCAAATGAAACAATTCCACTCTTCACAGTCAGAGAGTGAGGAGTAGTACTCAGAACCTATGTTCCTGCTTATGCATTCTTCACAGAAAGGGGCCTTGCATCCATCGCAACAAACAAGATTCCCCAGTTCACTGCACCAAACACAAAATATCTCATACCCCTCCTCATCAACTGGAATGAGATCTGCATGAGCAAAAATTAGACACTCTCTACACACACCAACTTGGAGTTTCGGATGGCACATGATGTTACGTTTACCCTGAATTAATAATTGAGGTTGTGCACAAGATGTGCATGTGAAAACTAATGACTCTGATTTCACAGCTGACTTTTTCCCTTTTTTCTTTACTGTTGATGCCATGTTCTTCTTTCTGACCATGCTTATTGATGAAGAAAGTTAGTGGTAACTTATAACTATAGGCAATATTCTATCAAGTAGAGACATTCTTAACTTAATACATGTTTTGATCATTCATTAGGAGCATACTCAAACTTGATAGTACATTAATCTAAACAACACAAAACATTCAATGATACAAATGACTCCTGTTAGTTAGGCTCTCCTGTGATCTGAAGAGTATTTTCCAAGAGTTATGAGGGTCTCAACTCATGAGATAAAACATTTTGATTATTTGTAGCATTTCTTATCATACATTTTGCTTTCACATCATTCATGTGAGAAAAATATATCTTAAAAGTCTGTTACTCTTCCCTTTCTCTCCCAGTCACCATACCGTGTTGGTTCAGGTCCTTGGGGTCCACCCCTTTCACCAGTCACAGGGTTTACATATTCATACTCAACCTCATCATCTTCTTGTTTCTCATTAGCTACTTCATCTTGATCAGAAACTGGGCCACCTTTGTTATTCACTTCTGAGGAAAGACCTCTTTGGTGGCTTATTGTAGCAGAGTTCAACTTAGCTATTCCTTGTATGCATGGCACTCCCAAACGAGCAACCAGCAACTTCCTTATTATGGTCATAACTATCTGTAATGAATGTCAAGATCAGTGCCCTAAGTTTCAATCACATTGAGGTATCTCCTTTAGAGGATCAATAGCAAAATATCATTTTACAACAATACTTATTAATTGAAGATCTTACTGTTATTACGATCAAATTTGGGGATGATTCTCATTGAGATCCTGAAGATGGAGTTTAAGTTTATATAAGTTTTAATCCTGAAACTGTCAGTAGATTATTGGGGTGCCAAAGGTTCTATTTATGATCATTTTGTCATACCTCTTGAGTTTCATTCACTTATACTCATCATGACATCATCAAATAATCTCAAAGAATAAACCTGCTTGATTTCTAATCAGGCTTAGTCCTGAGGATTTCTAAGTCAACAATGGGCTTTACAATTACAACTAAACTTAACTCCCATGCCCCAGTCACAGATACTAATAAATGAATGATTGATCTTCAGATTGATTCATCTCTACTGTACTCCTGTACTCTCATACTCAGATAGCACGGACAATGACAGAATTGACACTCTTTGAAAGTTTGAGGATGGACTACAGATTAAGAATTCTGTCATGTGATTTTGAGCAGCATTAATGTGGGAGGAAGATCAATTGGTGCCCATGAAACAATTTTTCACCACCTAAGCTGGTCGTGACTTCTTTCCTAACAGCAAAGTGGAGGTGAACATTATTGAAGAAGACAAACTACTTCTGGAAAAAGATATATTCCAAAAAAACACAATTTGTTGGAGACATCAATCTGCAAGAAGACAACCTATCACTCAAAGTCTCCTCAAGTTGTCACTACAACTCTCTTCTGGATGGCATGGACCATGGTGGCTCTACCCAGCGGTAGACTGGTGTGACCTGGTTTGCCATTATTTTTATCAGCTGATCAGTAATCACTATGATATATTATACAAGTCATCAAGAAAGATGTATTTCGATGAGTCCATAAATCAAATTGATATATCATGTACATTGTACAACATACAAGGAAACAAGGTGATTTCAGGGTGTGCACACGTTGCGCGCCTTTATTCTACTCATTGAACTGGAATTGAAAGTCGTTGAAAGATGTGGCGCGCGCGGCGCCGCGGCAGATTGGGTCAAGCAACGTAGCTTAGCCACGAGACGCGTCGCGCGTGGAAACATTTCAGGGCAAGCACACTTTATATTAGTTATTACGCGCCGGCC
This sequence comes from Beroe ovata, assembly GCA_946803715.1. Taxonomy (NCBI): domain Eukaryota; kingdom Metazoa; phylum Ctenophora; class Nuda; order Beroida; family Beroidae; genus Beroe; species Beroe ovata. Next base: position 178,585 of record CAMPET010000121.1, read on the forward strand.
CATCTTTTGTGAACTGAAACTGCAGCATGCAGGAGAGTTGCAGGATTTTACCCTACCGTCGGTGCGCGCGATTTTCAATCCGCTCCTTGCCGCAGGGATAAAATCCCGCGGCCAGCAAGGGTAAGGTGAAATCCTACAAGCAGGAGAGTTGTAAAATAAAATTAACCGAAAGCGCGGTGTGCGCAGATTTTTTGGATTTGTGCAGTTGCAGTGCAGCACGATGTGACATTGTGACAAGATTTCGAAGCAAGCTAAAACTTTCATGATATCTGGCATAATATAATCACGCGCCCCGCAGTGCAGCTATACCCTACGAAAACTGACCGCTCAAAATCGCAAATTTTGCGATTTTTCCTGTAAAAGTGACCTATATAAANACGAGTAGATGTTGTATAAGCTAGTCTTTATGTGAGACATCATCAAATAATTCAATAATCTCAAAGAATAAACATGCTTGATTTCTAATCAGGCTTAATCTTGTCAGATGTTACCTGACCTGTTTTTTGCGCGCGCGTTTTCATCGAAGGCCTTCGAACGCGTGCGCGCGAGAAACAGAGGTCAGATGATCTGACAAGCTTTGCCGGATGTTATCTACGTCCACTGTTTCTTGCGCGCGCGCCTTCAAACAGTGGACAGAAACAGTGGACAGATAACATCCGGCAAGACAAGCTTAGTTTTGATAATTTTTAAGTTAACAATGAGCCTCACAATTACAATATATAATAATAATCATGCGCCGCGCAGTGCACTGCCAGTGCAAGCTATAGTGTCTATCAACTGAAATAAATCATCAATTGATATATTGTCTGGCGATGCTAAACCGCTGATCCAAGCTTGCGTCTGTTTGTCTGGCGATGCTAGACCGCTGTCTGAGAATAAGTTTGCGCCGCGCGCGCGCAAAACGAAATTCTCGACAGGGTCTATCATCGATCGACAAGCGTCTGTCTGAGGATAAATTTGCGCCGCGCGCGCAAAACGAAATTCTCGACAGGGTCTATCATCGATCAACAATTGATATAATAATAATATAATAATCATTTTGCGTTTTAATGAAAGTTGTGTATGAACAATGAAATTATAGAAATATAATTTTTGTATTCATATGTTAGCTAAGGTAAGCTAGACCTAGCTAGGTAAGTGTGTGGGTTTGATTCAATTGACTTTGTATCACTGTCTACAATGTTCAATCATCTGAAGCGTAAGCTAGACATGAATTCCAAATAGCCCATTTTTTCTAGATGTTAAAATGTTATGTGTCCACTATTTTCCGCACACAAGAAAAATTTTTGTCAAATAATTCTTTCCATCATGTTTAGATGTAAGAAGAATAGATAGCCAGATTCATGTTGCTCACTGAGCTTTCTGTTTATCTGTGAACTGCTATATGAGACATTGAGAAACCCACACTTAACACAGTAAATCTACTGACATTTTCATGGTATTAGTCTTTTTCTCCAACAATTTGTTCACTATAAAACATTACGTAATTGATAAAGATAGCGATGTATTCAATTCCATGGACTTTTTATTGATATGATCAAGTGACTAGAATATATTCAAATTTTGTGTGCTTACCAAATATTTATAGCATAGCTCATATGGCTGAGAGCAATATTAAGGAGGGTCCTGAGCGCCCATCAATAATATGGCTAATCAAGGAAGTTCTAGATACAATTTGCTTGGAAGATAAAGTGAAAAGCAATAAAGAAGGTTCATCTGATGAATCTCTGGAGAAAAGGTGTGCTGAAGCATGTAAAAAACGAGTTGCTCAAAAAGCAATCAGTACATTAGCTGTGAAGAGCTCCTTTGAAGACCCTGCATCTAGAATGTCACATGTTTATCTACACTTCACCAAGAATACCTATTTAGTGAACAGTGTTATTTCTGATGCATATGCTGCTTGCACCCACCTACCTACAAATACAACAGTTTTTAATGAAGTCATGAAGGCAATTGAATGGGGGAGACTCTCTGTTTTCAGTCTTGGTGGGGGTCCTGGAGATGATATATTGGGAGTTCTCATGTTCTTACACAGACATGGATTCAATGCAAAGGTATCTGCTGCAATTGCTGATAAATGTGTAGCCTGGGAAAAGACCATGAGCAGGATATTCAAGTCACTTAATATAGCTAAAGATGCTAAAGCAGAGAAAGAAAAGCCCTCACAACAAGAGCTCTACTTACAAAACCTATGGAGGAAATTAGATGGTGGAATCAAATATCATAAAGCTGATATCAGAGCTCCTGCTTACTTCCTCCAGCCTTACTCTGCTGAAGCCATGGCTCTTGCTCAAGCTGACATCATTCTCCTGCCATTTGTGCTTTCTGCAATCAAGGATAGTGAGGACTGTGCAGCTGCCCTGCAGAATGTATTGGAGGCCATGAAACCTGGCGCCCTTCTTGTGTATATTGATACCCTGAAGCCAGGGTGTACTGAAACAATCAATGAGCTTGCCTACTGGTGTGGTCTCAGGAGGATCTATTTCATGACAGAAATGAATTATGAACTCCCCAAGTATGAGAAGAAAGAGTACTTGGACCACTACTCTAAGGAGTTTGAAACAGAATCTGTAAGATCATCCAAAGTAGCATCCATTGTTTTCAAACGACCCAGCTCAAGTTCTCTCGAGTTTGAAAGAAAAGCAAGAATCTCAGAAAGAGAGAGAAAGAATATTCAGCAAGCCCAAACAAGACTTCGAAAAAAGAATCCATCATTCAGGTTCTTTGCACCATCCTACTCATCCTAGAATACAATGCTAGAAAATGAACAGTATTGATGTTTTAAGTTAACTCATTTGATAACCCGCTAGAATAATGTTGCTATGTTCTCTCCAGGACACTAGCTATTCTAATCGAAAGCAATGTTTGCTACTTTCTTAATATTTTATTCTTCATTGTTTCATCTTATGTATTTTGGATTTTCGGGTCCAGCAACTTAACTAGTTCAAAGTTCAATTAACATGGATCTTTTGGATCACGGAGCGCATATGGCGGAGCGCATATAACAGTGTATCGCGCGTTCCGTCTACGAAATATTGATTTGGCGGAGCGCTAATTAGTTCTATGTGAGTGTGTGCCCTGCGTGTATTTGTTATGTAATATTGATACGCGTGTGTAACAACATACGTACATTGTTGATGTGCGTGTGTAATTNCGTCCACTTGGCGGGTTTTCTAGTAGCATATAATATCATGTATTTCTATTGTCATTTTCATCAGATTTCCCGATATTCAAGCTCCTTCGCGGAACTTCCTGACTACCCAACCTCACAGTCTACTATGTCGAACAAAGCCTCGGAGGTCGCGTCACTCGAGTATACATCAGTGAAAGTCCCCTACGAGGTACTCAACAAGAAGTTCAGACAGGCACAGAAGATCATTGACCGCGAGATTGCACAACTCAACACTCAGATAACTCACATCACGAGGCTGCCGACTCAGGAGTTGCAGAGACAGGCCATGGTTTCTTTCCTCGAGAAACTAAAGAACTTCAGGAACAGGGTAGGGTGGCGGGATTCTGTGTTTGTTTCGAGGAAATCGTGTGATTGTTACTGAAATCAGATTTCTCCTGAAGTACTGCTATATGTTTTGCCAATCAAGGGCTGATTTCAAAACGAAATTTGCCCTCCCCCAGTATGCAGATTGCCTGACCAAAGAGGGAGGTTATGCTCAGAAATGTTTCAACAGACTCGGACACCTCTCAGAATACATTAATAACTCCGACGTGAGTGAAAAGTGTCCACTGTCCAGCCCTAATCTATACGATTATTTGTTCTCGAAAGTTCATTGGGTAACAACTAACTTCAAAGCTGGTAGTTTATCATGTTGTTAGCTATAACATCACTAACTACAGGTTAAGAGTGAGACGAGTTGGCGCAAGAAACGACTCGACAAGATCCTAGTTGACTATTTTCTGCGGAGTAGTTACTACGACACAGCCCTTGACGTTGTTAAATCGTCCGGTATTGAGGTGTGTTCATGGAAAAGTTGCTATCCAGTCAAGCTTCTATATTGGTATCTTGATTAGGAACTTATGTTGTAATCATATTGTTGGAATAAGATGCTACGTCACGTGTCGTGATATCATTTCATTAAAAAGATGGAGAAATCACAAGGGAATCATACGTCACGCGTATTTTCTCAGGACATAGTGGACACCGATCTCTTTATCTCGGGCAGAGAGATAGAGAACTCTCTCAATGCTCACGATACCGCACCCTGCTTACAGTGGTGTCACGAAAACAGGAGTCGACTTAAGAAAACAAAGGTTTGACACCGCAAATCTACCAGTTATCACGATTTTAATAATTCTTCTATCTGTACCCCAGGATCGTTTACTCTGAATGGTTTTAGAAGTCGGCTCCAATTCCCCCATGAATAGACACGTACTTAACACAAACAACACCTCAGAGCACACTAGAATTCAACCTGCACACACAGAACTTCATCGAGCACATCAGAAGTGGAAATTATAAAGGAGCAATCGAGTACAGCAGGAAACACTTGGTGGACAATAACGAGGGACTGAACCCCCCTGAGCGCCTGCAGGAAACTATGGTACTGCTCGCGTTCCGACCCGATACATCGTGTGAGAAGTACAAGGTAACAGTTGGAGAATTCGTGAAATGGTCGCCAATCGGTCCAAATTCCCAATTGGCATCGTTAGATAAGAGTTATGAATTTGTATGCGTGTTTCATTTGACCTGCTCCACTTGCTGGGAGGATCAATTAGAATTGATTCAGTAGAGCGCTGTACATTGTACACTACATTGTACAATGTACATTGCACATTGCACGTGGCATTTCCTCAATCTATACTATAGTATGAGACACGACTCTCATGATCCACACTTTGAACTCCACTCTATAATTGTATCTCCACTCTATAATTGTATACTCTATAATTGTATACTCTATAATTGTATACTCTATAATTGTATACTCTATAATTGTGTCCGTCAGGCTCTGTTCTCCGACTCACGATGGGGAGAGTTGGTGCTGGAGTTTAGAGCGAGTAACTACGAACTCCACCACCTTCATTCTGACAGTCTACTCTCGACTGTGCTTCAATCTGGTCTGAGTGCTATCAAAACTCACCAGTGCTACAGGTTAGTACTGCGTGTACAATTTGAACAATTGTATCGTCAATACATGTATAAATTGTACATTGTGCAATGTATTATTGGACCAATACAATCGCTAGTTAGTAGCTCCCAACTCGAGAAGTAGTATCTGTATTCTGTAGATAAATTTCTCTATTTCCCAATGAGTGTACCATCATGCCCACCTCAGCTCTGAAAAGTCCGGTGATTGTCCGGTTTGTAATGAGCCACTCAACACTCTCGCCACTTCCCTTCCTTTCTCCCACTGTACTCAGAGCCGACTGATATGCCGCATATCAGGACAAGTAAGCTACTGGGACGTCTCTTGCTCTCCCCCGCCGTCTTCCTATCAAATTGTAATCTAAATTAGGGAAAGATGGGTTTTCGTTAGACAATCAGATTGTACAATCAGATTAGTGCCAAGGGGTAAGGGAGGGGTTTCATTTGATTATGGAACTTGTTATTGCTTAATTGTAACAAACAATATACGAAGAGGGAACGGGTTTGAAATGGGTCAAATTTTGGTGACGTCACACAAATAAAACACACTTCTCACATCCCTAACCTCAAGCACTCTCCCAGCCAATGAACGAGCATAACGCCCCAATGATGTTACCCAATGGTAACGTGTACGGGGAACGAGCACTCACTGAGATGATGAACAGTTACGGGATAGTAACGTGTCCCAGAACCAACGAGAAGTTCTGGTTAGAGCAGGCTCAGAAAGTGTATGTCATGTGAATATGTGTTAGAGCAGGCACAGAAAGTGTATGTCATGTGAACATGTGTTAGAGCGAAACAGAAAGTGTATGTCATGTGAGAAACCATTACAGACCCAAAGAGGATTAAATTTTTGCCCGGGATTGCAGTTTTAATCCAACTGGGTCCAACTGAGCCCTATATTGAACTTTGAAACAATCAAGGTTGAAATCTGAGAGATTTAAACGCCTGTATTTTGTTTTGTTGTGAGTTGTTCCACTTATGTATTAAATATATTATCATTGTTGATGGGTTGCATAATGATGAATGACCGTATTATGTACATTGTACACATTGTACAATGTACATGACATAGAGTACCTCCTTTACTATGTACTACATACAGTGTACACTGTACAGGTGTCTAGTGTGCACTGTGTAGTAACGTGTGTACTGTGTAACAATACCATTATCGAACTTAAATAATGTCTAGTGTCTACACTATAATACAATGATTATCGGTTGTATTTCATAATTCATATACTTATGCTGTAAAATCAGCCCTAAATTCTCAATCGACGTGTAATTTTACATATTTCTACTGTGTTTACATTCCGCATTCTTTACTAGAAGATATCTAGAACTGGTTATCAGATGTATTGGCCAATGATGCTCGTAACACATAGGTCACAGATATGAAACGTTCTTCCCAAAGACTAAGACGTAGCACGCGAATGCCAAACTGGTGATGAATTTGTTTTTGCGCGCGCGCGTTGGTAGTGCGCGTATGAGACGCGCGTACGTCAATCAATTAGCGGATAAACAGCATTCCAGTGATATGCCAAAAACACATTCTTTTGGATTATATTTCTAAAATTAATAGCATTTCGTCATTTAACTATCTCAATCGTTCAACATTCTTATAGCAAATGTTAGAATAATGAAGAAGAAACGCAAGACAGATGAAGCACTAAAGCATCAGTTTCACAGATCATTCAGTACAGCTAAAGACCACGGTATTATTAAAAACTGACTCGTATTAGTAGTACAATGTACGATTGTTCATTCCTAGTCAACACAATTACAAACTCCCTAACATAATCCATATCATCAGCATTTCACCCGACGTGATCGCACGACAGCCGCGGCAGTACAGCTCATCTCTGACTGTGTTCCTGATGATGTTTTCCGGTGTTGTGAGTCACGTGATTGGTCCTTGATATCACGTGACTGCTGCTCGCTCGCTGGATCGCCTGTGGGTGAGTTCATTTAATGAAACTGTAGACTATAACTGAGGAAATATTCTTATCCATCTCTTGTCGATCATTTCGACGTCTGTTTGACGTCTGTTCGATAGAATGACATACAAGAACCATGAACTTGTCATAGTCGAACAGATAATATTCCAATAATAGACAAATCATCAGTCGCTGATTGATTGAGTTTTCCCCCTCCCCAAATCCAATCAGTTTCCCCAAACAACACCCTCACACACAGAGCAATACTCACAGTTCTGATCCCTATTCTCTTGTTTGTTTGACTCGTTGTATACCCGTAGCCTGTACCTATGTGGCAATATTCTGTTCTTGCCTTTGGACGCCCTATCCTTGCTCGATTTACTGTACCAAGCCAGGGAGTCTATCAAATTGTCCATATCGGCCTTGTTTGCGAACACTGTTCCCGTCTGTGGTCGCTCACGGTAGACTGAGGGGTCGGGATATTATTTGGAATTGTGCCAAGTTTAGTTATTGGTGGATTGAACTAAAATTCCATGTCATTCAACTCTCACATAGCACATACCAGCCATTGGCAGGCCGTGACAGGTTGAGTATCTGGGGACAGCGGTACATTTAGGCCCTCTCGGCTCTGAAAACTGGGACTCCAATTCATCACGAATTTTCTGAAACGGAAGTTCATGGTTGTATGAGTCTGAGGAAAGTCTCTTGTCGAAAGTCTGCTCCACAGTGACCACAAGAGTATTTTCCACTGTCAGTATTCAGTATACATTATACTAGACATTACTACCTTGTTAGCTCGCTCTGTCATAGCCCCAAACGTGAGACCCTCTGAGTACCGGCTTCCTGGGCAGTACCCGGTGTACCTGCACGTGTGTGTGTGTGTGTGTGTGTGTGTGTGT
>CAMPET010000121.1:186684-198216 GCA_946803715.1 Beroe ovata
GTGTGTGTGTGTGTGTGTCTCTCTATGCTGTCACACACACGATGACACTGACCATGGCAAGTGACCTACTGCTGTAACGGTCACAACATATCTGACTGTCACAACATATCTGACTGTCACAACATATCTGACTGTCACACACACACACTTACCCGGGCAAGTGACCGTTGATGTGCGGCTGCCCTGCTCTGTCCCACTGCCTGTCAATCATGTTGTGACTCTTATAACATTCCATGTTGTTCTAACACTCTGGGAGCAACAGTGGTCGACAATGGTATCTCACAGTGTACAGTGTACCACCGGATATTGAGTCGATAGTTCAAATTGACAATTGTCCTCATAAAAGATTTATACAATGCACAACTACAAGCAAGCGATCTAATGACGCTTCTATAAGAATAGCTACAAATCGTTGCTAGAAGAATAGCTACAAATCGCAGAGCAAATGTTCTTGATTTCTGACGAGAAGCAATCGAGCAAATTTCACGTCAACGTTGACGTAACTCTAAAAAAGCGTATTGATAATAGCAGCTACGAATTCTCGAAAAAGCACACGTGTTTTGTAAGGTGGCTCCGGATTGGCTAGTTGTTACGACAACTCGCTCCTATTGGTCGACACAGTGATACGAATCAGCTCGTGTAATGGGAGCGTCAGCTTTGAGAAGCGTCAGCTTTGAGAAGCAATTAAACGCGTGCCATAGACCGTACAGTAATTCAAACACACACACACACACACACGCACGCACACTTTATTTAGATTGAACTCATCAATTGCAATATAGCACGTTAACATGAAGTATTGTGTCACAAATTCGTGTGTCACAAGATATTTGCAATTCAAAGTGAATGGGCTTTCACGAAAATGGGGCATAGCTGAATACACAGGGCACACACACGCACGAGTTGTGTGTGTTTGTTTTCTGAGAAATAGCAGATATTGAAATACTGTTCTTGAGAAGCTAGGCTAATGTTACTTCAATAGGCGCGAAGAGATTTCGGCAACTAACGGTGTTGTCAACGAATCGATGAGCAATCTATTGCAGAGTACATACTGAAAGGGCGGCATGCAAAACCATTATCACGTCAGAAGGAAGTAGCGTTTCCATGGTAACACTATTCGGAAATGAACAGTGGTAGTTCATTCACGGGTGGCAACAACAAGGGAATCCAATACTCTCCCGAAATCAGCTACTGAATGACTGCTGTTGTAACGGAGAATAATGAATGTGCTCTAACCATTATAATAGCATATGCATACGAAGTACCATTTCATAGTAGTCTGGGTAGTTGGGACATGCGGCAACCTCTATCCCTCTCTTACAGTCGGTTACCATGGCAACTCAGCAGGGTACTTAGTAACAACAGCAAGGGTGTGGAATGAGAAACTTCTAGCATGTTCTTCTCAATCAGCTCAGTGACAAGAAAACTGTACTTTGGCAAATCGCATTTCATACCATCTGTGAAGCTGAAAGGGTCAGAAATCTGTTTCCCTTCGGCAAATCCAAGCACAAAAAACTGCGGAAAAACGGTACAGTACTACAGTATGGCGTACGACGCCACATGCTAGAACAAGGTAATGAAAATCATGACCTGCAATCTGATATTTGGATTACATATGAAAACTACCTCGTATAATACAGTAACCATGACAACAAATTCTGTTTGGGTCACGATCAGAGAACATGCTCAATGTGTCCTCNAATTGCAATATAGCACGTTAACATGAAGTATTGTGCCACAAACTCGTGTGTCACAAGATGTTTGCAATTCAAAGTGAATGGGCTTTCAAGAACATGGGGCATAGCTGAATACACAGGGCACACACACGCACGAGTTGTGTGTGTGTTTTCTGAGAAAGAGCAGAAATTGAAATACTGTTCTTGAGAAGCTAGGCTAATGTTACTTCAATAGGCGCGAAGAGATAGGCGCGAAGAGATAGGCGCGAAGAGATAGGCGCGAAGAGATAGGCGCGAAGAGATTTCGGCAACTAACGGTGTTGTCAACGAATCGATGAGCAATCTATTGCAGAGTACATACTGAAAGGGCGGCATGCAAAACCATTATCACGTCAGAAGGAAGTAGCGTTTCCATGGTAACACTATTCGGAAATGAACAGTGGTAGTTCATTCACGGGTGGCAACAACAAGGGAATCCAATACTCTCCCGAAATCAGCTACTGAATGACTGCTGTTGTAACGGAGAATAATGAATGTGCTCTAACCATTATAATAGCATATGCATACGAAGTACCATTTCATAGTAGTCTGGGTAGTTGGGACATGCGGCAACCTCTATCCCTCTCTTACAGTCGGTTACCATGGCAACTCAGCAGGGTACTTAGTAACAACAGCAAGGGTGTGGAATGAGAAACTTCTAGCATGTTCTTCTCAATCAGCTCAGTGACAAGAAAACTGTACTTTGGCAAATCGCATTTCATACCATCTGTGAAGCTGAAAGGGTCAGAAATCTGTTTCCCTTCGGCAAATCCAAGCACAAAAAACTGCGGAAAAACGGTACAGTACTACAGTATGGCGTACGACGCCACATGCTAGAACAAGGTAATGAAAATCATGACCTGCAATCTGATATTTGGATTACATATGAAAACTACCTCGTATAATACAGTAACCATGACAACAAATTCTGTTTGGGTCACGATCAGAGAACATGCTCAATGTGTCCTCTGAGCCATGTATTACACTCTCATAGGTTCACGATAGGATTTAATTATGGGTCGGACCTCATCAGAATCCCGGTTTACTAGTCCGTGATCTCTATGGAAAATCGGAAAACTTCGCAAAGTTCCGGAGAGTGAATGTATCGAATTCGACCACCAGTCACCACACTCCCTGTCAAATGGCACTGGATAGACGTCTCATCAAATTTGACCGATTCAGGCCTTCAGCACTGCACTCCGGACATAATGAACCTGAACAAATTCCATGCTTCTGCTGCAGCTACTCAGTGTCAAAGTATAAAGACTCAGCTTGCGGAAATAGCAGCTGACATGAGCAGAACAGTCACGTGATCTCAGTTCATGCGAGGAACTTTGCATTCCACTCATTTTGTGAAACACGCGTTTCAAAAACTCGATCTCGGTCAATCTATGCGATTCGTGTGTCTTTTCTCAAGTTCAGATCCTTAATCCATCACATAAATCAGCAATTACCCAGATTACCGACAATTAGGGGATTGCTCTCCGTTACCTCTCGGACCATCCCTGATTCCTGACTCCTTCCTCTTCCAATCGCGTGGCATTCCTGAACAACGGAATCCCGAAACCCTCCTTCAGGATTTCCGATGCTTTTGGACTATTTTACACCTCCTATATAACAACCACGGTATCTTTATTGACTACCTAGTGCATTACCTAGGAAAGTCAAAAAATTTTCTATAGAAGAAGAGCACACCCCCTCCCTGCCCCCCCCCCATTGNATAAAATCCCGCCAGCAAGGGTAGGGTGAAATCCTACAACACACCCCCTCCCTGCCCCCCTCCCCCCATTGAACACACGTCACCACACCTCATTATACATTCTGCCTCATCTTCAGTTAGTGACGTGCACTGAGCTATAGTGACGTACACTGAGGGTAACGTGTATCCTATGTATCGTGTGTCCCTCTAACGAGGTGCGTAATTACAAACCTAATTAGCGTGTAAACCTAATTAATTAGATAATCTTTCACGCTAGCGGGTTGACAAATGGACCATGTCAATTTCATTGACTGTTCTTGACAGTCTCATTACTTTGTATCTCTCATCAATTTTTTGTTGTGCCTTGGTTCTCTCCATTCTCTTGATAGCTTCCTGTTGTCACATCGCCCATTTAAACCCCTTTTACCTTAACTTTACAACGACTTTCGAGTTATCCGAAATTATCTCTGAAGATTAATTTCGGAGGTTCCTCCCTTAAAGTTTGTCTTAAGCTACTTCAAATATCCAGTGAGATATTATAGGTATCTGATGTCAGACAAATTCATTGATAAGATAACGAAACACACGCCATGCTCAGATAAGGCATCACCGATAACGATTCCTATTGCAATCATTTTGCATCAGCCTATAATTATATTGTTTGTGATAATCCTGCATCCACAAATTGAAACATAGTTTTCGAAATTATGAATCCACGCAGCAAGTTTAAAGTTCATTTTAGCCCCCTTATCGCATGTTGTGTTATCGTGTAACCTAACTCACTTATTTTACCGGCATATTATAATGTGTATGACGCATATTTGCAGACAAATGCGTCATCAGAAACGCAAAATTGCTAGCGCAATGCTATAATCTTCCCGTGTGTGTCTTTATTCAATTCTGAAACTTTTCTTCGATCTGACTCCGTGTAAGACTTGACGCAATTTGTAGCAGTAATTATATTAATCCGATGAATTTTCCTCTTCGTCACATATTTACTCCCTGAACTCTTATACTGGAATGAGTATTGTATGTCATGCTGTATACGAAATTCCTATGAGAATCGCGTTAATTAACTGACAATTTTTTGCTTTCCCATACGGTACTTTTGGATTTTTTGTAACCTGAAAATTTTAAATTTCAAACTATCATTTGTAGATCTGTCATTTGTCTGTTCTTCTCCTGCTCTGCTCTGCGATGATGATTTTCCGCATTTTTTAACCCCAAACCGTGTGTATGTGATTTTGCAACCAGCTCCAATCTTCTTCCTTAGCAGCATCTTCAACGCGCGAAATCTGACATCTGTATGCAGTTTGCGAATTGTGCGTTCTATCTCGTGTGTGTGTGTGTCTGTGTGTGTGTGTGTGTGTGTGTGTGNNNNGTGTGTGTGTGTGTGTGTGTGTTTCTTGCTCGAGATAGATCGCAATTATCCCATTCATCACAGGTTTATGTGTTTGCCATTATCCGAGCATAATGCGTTAATAACCGTCGAACATATGATTTCTATTTCCCTCGGTCGCTTGGCCAAATATCGTCAACTCCTTAACTCTCCACTAAGATAAGACCTGTAGGAAGTTAGCTCTGGGTAAATTGATCTCTGGGTATCGAGTATTCTCACTATTTGTAGGATTAGCCCCACTCTCACTGGGACTGGGGGGTTGAAAATCGCGAGACAGAAGCAAGTAAAGCGCCCTGCAATTTCGCGGTAGTGTTACTTCCCGTGACTCACCCCTACCGGCGTGCTATCCGGACTGGCGTGACATAGCAGCAGCTGTTGCAGCAGTTCTTGATAGAATTACATTTTAATCTGGTTTAAAAACATGAAATCAAATTGAAGTCTGCGAGAAAACGTGTTTTTTCGTCATGATTCTCGAAATTGCCTCTCGATCTATTCTGCAACGGCACTATCGTTGTCTACTCTGTCACCTAATCAAGGCAGCCACCACTGCAGTTTTCCAACCGCTATAATTGTTAGGGGTGTTATCGCGAAAATTTGTCATGTTTTTGCCCAATAACTGAATCTAGAACTGTCACGACAGTCTAATTAAGGTGATCACTGATCAAGACATTGCTAATTAAGACCGTACCCAATTATCAAGACTGTGCCCAATTATCAACGCAATCCTTTTCTGCACGTGAACAAGCGCCCTCCTTCACGTTACGATTTGCAATGTTTTGATAACCCTGTTTTCTAGACAGCCAATCACAGATGGCTATTTCAGTGTACCAATGACTGAAGTTTCTATATTAAAGCTGTCATTGAACTCTGTTTGTTTGTATTGGTTGTGCCCACTTGACAGCGCTTGTGAAACCTGTACTGCCTTTCCTCGTATCTGTCACTGATTTCGTGTCGCTGTCACAGGTCATGAGTGTCCTGATTTCTTCCTCTCCCCCTCTACCTTCACTCTTCTCCGGTCTATACCAGGTACACACACACGCACACACACACAAGTCACACACACACACACGCACACGCACACACACNCACACACACAGAGCGCGCGCGTGACGGAACAACTCTCCGCAGGCAAACAAGGTTCAGACTGACACTGACAGACCTCCCTGTGTACCTCGGAAATTGAACAAATCAGCAGCTGCTGCACTGACGTTCCCAGATGTGCCATTCAGACCACAACTGTCCTTCATACGGAAGAAGAAGAGCGTTGTTTTTGCTGATAGTATGGGATTACCGCTCACACAGGTTTGTATGTGTGTGTAATGAGTGTCCGTCTGTATCTGTGAGTCTCTGCCTGTATCTGTGAGTCTCTGCCTGTATCTGTGAGTTTATATGTTTGTCTGTGTAAATTCACTTCTAATCAACTATTATCTCTCCACAGGTTAAGGTAGTGAAATCAGAAGATTCGTTCGAATCCCAGACAACACCAGCTCCTATTCGCACTTCTCCCAATGCCACGCCCACAACCGCGCCCAAAACGCAGCCAGGACTCCGACTTAACTTCTCACAGGTACCTGCACTAATCCCATTCCACAGCGGGTGTTCACACCCATCCCACATTGACACCACTGTCTCATCACAACTATAACATCCTCCCTCTCCTTTCAGCCTGTGTCTCGAGAGAATTTCCTCGGTTCGATCCTGCACAATCATATTGGCATAGAGAACGTGATGGTTAGCCATTTCACCCTGTCTGGCACTATCCTAGTCCACAATCTCTGTTTCCAGAAAGAGGTTCGTGTCCGCTACTCCAAGGATTACTGGGTGTCCCATACTGACGTCACAGCTCACTTCTCCTCCTGCGTGTCACGTGACATTGACAAGTTCACGTTCACACTCGTCCTGCCCGCGTCACTGCCCCCCGGGGCCCGCGTTGAGATGTGTGCTTACCTCACGGCGGGTGGGGAATACTTCTGGGACAACAACTTCTCGCAAAACTATCAGATAGAGTGTGTGGAGCTGCTGGAAGGTGCGAGTGTGCCTCTTCCACTCACGCCTCCCTTAACGCCTCTTCCGCTCTCCTCTCATCAACCAGTGACCAATGCTGGCAATGCTAAATGTGAAAGTATCTACTACTGACCAACTATGGCGGACACCCTTATCCACTTGTGAAAATCATTCTACAGCATCAATATTTTTAAGGACAAGAAAACGGCGATGTTTGCAATTACTACTTAGCTATATTCTTTAAATTTGTTTAATGACAAAATCAAAATTCAATTAAATCCAAAGTTTGAAGTTGGATCAAGCATGACTCAATCTTCGAATTTACCATGTTTTATGAATATTTCATTAGAAATTCCGACCCAAACTGGGTTTCATAATTTGAGGAGTTGCTTTGAGTTGACTTTGACAGAAACTCAAGAACTAAAAGTTAAACGCAGTTTTTATTTTGGGAACCAAGCGTGTATTTCTCTTTATTTCCCGCTTGTTATATAACTATTTTATTTCTATTGAGTATTTCAATTCTATTTCTAATGATCCTTTCATTTTCGATAATCTTTATGCTAAGAATTTGTCTTCAAGTAAAGCATGAGTAGTGATCACCTTGACCTAGCAGTAGCTTGGAGAAGTATGACTATGAGTATGGCCTGGCTATAATTGACTTAATTGAATAATGTCATTGCATGAATTGTGTATTGGTGACTGACTGTTTAAGTTTTGCCCATACAGTATGCATTGCCTGCCGAGTCATTGGACATCAACAAGTAGCAATGCTACACTGTAGCATAACTCCCTACCAGGGTACTACCCTGAGTCAGAGTGGCTGCCGGCTAACAGTATTATTTATATGTTATAAATCCCTGGCGATATCTAATAGCGACGGGGGGAGAAACGACGGCGCAGGAGGGAAAACTCTTGCATGTCTTGTCAGTTTCTACCTTTAGAAACTGTGTGCGGCTTTGCCGGATGTTATCTGTCCACTGTTTCTTGCGCGCGGCGCGCGCGCCTTCACACTTCAATACTTTATGTTTCGGCCTTCGAATTCGATGAAGACTCGGCTCTTTTTAGTTTTATGTTAAAGTTTTGCAATTACGTGACATGGACAGCCCAGTGCGCCGCTAGCCACGCTGTCACGAGAATTTTATTCTGCGTGCGCGCAAAATGATTCTTCTATCTCAGCCCGCGTAAGACTTGACCTGGATGTTATCTGCCCACTGTTTGTTTCGAGAAACAGTGGACAGATAGCAATATCCGGCAAACAAAATCTTTTTCGCGCTAAATTATTCTCGATGTAAAATCTGTTTTCAATGACTTTCATCAATCCATTTTGCCACGAGCACTAATTAATTATTTACATTAATTTTTTCTGCAATCAACAATTCTGAACTTATAGTTTGCAAAATATTGCTCTTCTTTCAGTGTTCAGTGATAATGCAATTGAACGCTCCTCAATTGTCAATTCAATCCTCTTCTTTTTGATCAGATCTGTCAATTGCTGTGGGCTCACTCAAATCCATCTGCTAACAGTGATCTCATGGCAGCTTCAAGTTTTGTAGACACCAAACTGATCTGCATTTTTGTGGACTCATCATCTTGGTTTAGAATTTCATCTGATACACCTGGAAATGCTGAACCTGCATATGTGTTACTTGAACTTGGGGCAAAAATGAGATGCCTGAAAGAAGGTCTTCCTGGCAGTCCTACTTCATAAATGAATTGCCGATCTATAAACATGAGTTTATCATTCAAATTCCTCAGATAAAGTGGGAGGGCTTCAGGATTCTCAGCTAAGGATAGTATCTCATTTTCAACTTCTTGAGCAGCATTGAGGAAGTTCTGTGACCACTCTATTAAGTCAGACATGCTCAAATTCCTATTTTGTATACTCTCATCATGGTCCTGGATCAATTCAGTGACTAAGCTTTGAACTTTTGATGCATATCTTGAGGGGGACATTTTTAAGATGGAATCATCAGTCAAAGAGTGAATTACTCTCATTGCAAACTGCCCAATCCTTTTGTGGTAGGTGAAGTCAGGATCTCCATATTTTGATAGCCATTCAAAAGTATCATACTGTGTATGATAAACTGGATATGAGCCATAACTTGTTTTGTATGCAAAGTCAACACATGATACTCCAACTTCATTTAGAAATGCTGTGTAATCACTTCCTGAGCCTATTAGGGAAATTGGAGGATTGCTTCCACTATAATCAATGTTGTTATACTGTTCCTCAGCACCAACCCAGAAGTCATACATGGTTTCATAATCTGAATCGGGTGATTCTGTTTCTTTTGCACATTTGTATATCAAGTCAAACAAGTTTGGCGTTGATTTCATGTTCAGCAATTGTGGTTGACTCACTACAGTATCCATGTTGATATATGCCACTGCTTGGTGTTTAAGTGCAGTCATGTAATCCTCAGTGAATTCATATGATCCCATTATACCTGGTTCTTCTGCATCCCAACTTGCAAACATCAACGACCTCCTCGGTCTCCATCCATCTTTCAACTGTGTACTGAGAGCTCTAGTGATCTCCATTACCGTTGATAAACCACTCACTGGATCAGCTGCCCCATTGATCCATGCATCCCGGTGAAAACCAACTATCACCCATCTATCAGGCTCCTCTTTGCCGTTAATGACACCAATCACATTCTGACACACAGTTAATGTTTCCTTGTTCTCAACTTTCAGTTCTATATCCTCTGCAGACGGGCCAATCTTATAATCGCCCCAGTTTTCAGGTGTTTCAAATGATTGATCTGTAGTCTTTATCAAGTCGTGTAATGGCACAACTTCACTGTATGGTATGGGAATCACTGGGATTTTAGGTGATATTTCTTCAAGCTCTGACTGACTTGCGTGGTATCCCCCCTCTGAAATTTAATTCGGGGAAGTCAATCAGGGAAATTTTCTTGGGGGGGGGGNCCCCCCCCCCCCATATCTTTTATCTTACTACCTACCTACAACACGTCTTAAATGCTCGCATAATTACCAATAGAAGGATAAAGATGGGTTGAGAGGTCCCCCTTTATCGTTTTAACATTCCCCCGCTGTACCCCAGAATCCGGGAGCCATGGCCCATCGGGAAACGTGGCTCCAACTCCTGCTCCACTATCCGATGGATCTGTGTACAGAATCATTCCAACCATTCCCTTGTCATAGGCATTGTCTGCCTGAGTGGATAGTAAGAAGAATGGAGATATTTGTGAAATGAAATAGGGATCGAGATCAAATCAGTGATTGTTTATCCCTCAATTTCAGCACAATATGCACACCTTGCTGCCCCTGAAGATCTTGCCATATCTACAAAGCGCTATCTTGCCCCCCAGATCAACCCCAAGACTCTCCAATTGTGCAAAGTCCTCAACCGTACCGTAATTAACGTACACTGCCTTCCCAGTTACCAAGTCATTCTTAGAAAATGCATTGAAAGGTGGATCGGGCTTGCCACTTTCCACTGTTGGCCTGTACTTTATTTCACCACTGTACTTGATGTAGCTGAGTGAAATTGTTATGAATATCATTAACAATTCCATAAGAAATTCGTCATATTGGTCACAAGTTTCTGTAATATACATACCTATCATTCGTGGGAAAAGACAGGAGAACTTCATAATTGTTATCAAAAACATCATCGAATCCGTAGTCAGTCCATCGTAGCTTTATCTCATGAGCGAGTTCCACATTCTCCCTACTTCCCGCTGGGTGTGGATTCCTAGAGAAAAACTTCACATTCCCCGCTATGTTGTCATTGCTTATCAGTCTTGCTAACACTGCCCCGTTATCTTCTTCAGATGGGCCTGAACCTGAAATGAAATGAGTCAGCAACGTCCGATGCTAACATTGCATGCATTGGATACAGTGTAACATAGTAGTACACGTGTCTGTAGGAGAGTGCTGATTAATCAACTTACTAAGTGACACTGCTAAGACCACCACAAGTGTCACTACTACAGCAACTCCAGCTCCGAGCAGGAGGAGCCTCTTAGTATTCAGAAAATATCGCACCGACTCAAGCATGTTGCAATGTGAGCAGACAACGAAATATATATATGTAAACCAATACGTTGCAACAATTCAAAAGTGTCGCAGAAAGTAGGGAGTTTTAAGCTTAATGAGTTCAGTGATTCGATCCTAGTCTGTGTGCCCGATCATTGAATTAGTGGCACTCATTTCCAATTATCACTGCATTCTCTTTTATCAGAAGTGCAAATTTAATCTTCTTTTCCACACAGTACTGTCCATCAGAGTAATTAACCCTTTGCAAAGTTCATTACCTATTTGGGAGAGGGTATCAAACTTGATGAAATTGGTCTGAATCAGGTCACGTGTTACTCATTAGGGAAAACAATTTATGGTCATCTCTCCCCACTGATTTAATTCCTCACTAAGAATCCGTGTCTAGGTGAAGAAATAGCACCCCTCCCCCTATCAACAACATGACAGTATGAGTATGACAGACAGTAATGAGGAGGGATGTGTCATCATGATAGACAGTCACGCTGAGAATGACAGCAAGAGAGAGAATGACAGGGATGACAGCAAGGAGCCACCACCACAGCCACTCCCACGCCGTCCCTCCATTCCGCTCTGCATTCCGGATAACATTCTCGATAAACTGAGGTTAACACACACACACACACACACACACACACACACACACACCCACAAACACAACCAGGACAAAGAAGGAAGCAAAATAAAGAGAT
>CAMPET010000122.1:2834-17797 GCA_946803715.1 Beroe ovata
TATCAGAGTGTTGATGAAGACTTACTACCCATGATGAGTACAAAGAACAGTCGATACGTTCTTCGCATCATGACTTATGCCTGATTTTATGTGTAAAATTTGAGTGTATTTGCGCACGTTTTTTCCCCTTCTTGCGTGTTCTTTGCGTCCTCACTTGAACTATTTCTGTCGGTATTACGGTGTTCCTGAAGGTCCCTTATACAGTAACATTATATACTATTCATAGTTGCTTATAAGGGACCTTCTCGTACGAATCGGTGTTCCGCAAGGCCCCATGTCGCGCGCAACGCGCGCGATTACTTCCTCAAGAATGAAAATATTTGGCGATCGCGTCTTCCTGCATAACACGTGTGAGGGCTCAATGCATATGGCAACATATTCAGGCAGGTGTGAGGTGTCACCTCACACCTGCCTGAGGTGAGCTCACCGAGTCACAGATCCATTGACCACTGGGCGTCTTCAGTCGTTCTGCTTCATTCTCGCCTATCGTCATGCACATAACAAGTGAAACAACTCTTCTGACAACCAAATGGAAAACTATCTATGATTCTTAATAAGAGGCTCATAATCTCACTAATTTTACAGATCTCAATCGGACTTCTTTCACCAAATGTCTTCATAAATTAAGCTATAAGATACCACACAACGACCTGATAGAGGATAGTCTATCGGCCAGTTTAAAAGTCTATCATCTTTCAAAGAAGATGAGGATTCCTCAGATTACGTTACGTCAGTTATCTGAAAAGGAGGGGATGTTAGATATATTCTCATACTTTGGGCATGAGGATACTGGAACTGAAGATAATTTTTTACTCCCAGTTGCAAATCGATTGAATAGCATCGATATACTCAGGATCATGTGTTAGAAAATAAGATGATTCACATACATGAAGGTACGTCGTACACACATGTTGTGCAGTATGTGGGCTTTTTCTGTATTATGCCTCACACCACACACTGAAATTAAAGGACGCGTTTATATATGAAATGTTGTTAGAAAAAACTATCACTTGTAATAACAAAGAGTGTATGACGTATGGATGTACTGCAATCGTACTGGATATCGATTCTCTGATCCAAGGATTGAGACAAGAGATGGAAGAATCTAAACTGTATATCAACAGTATCCCNGCGATCGCGCCTTCCTGCATAACACGTGTGAGTGCTCAATGCATATGGCAACACATTCAGGCAGGTGAGAGGTCATGAGGTGACTGGTGAGCTCACCGAGTCACAGATCCATTGACCACTGGGGCTCTCCATTAGCTAGGCTTCATTCTTGCCTATCGTCATGCACATAACAAGTGAAACAACTCTTCTACCAACCAAATGTAAAAATTCTTCATAAGAGGCTCATAATCTCACTAATTTTACAGATCTCAATCGGACTTCTTTCACCAAATGTCTTCATAAATTAAGCTATAAGATACCACACAACGACCTGATAGAGGATAGTCTATCGACCAGTTTAAAACTATTGAGTTAAAGTCTATCATCTTTCAAAGAAGATGAGGATTCCTCAGATTACGTTACGTCAGTTATCTGAAAAGGAGGGGATGTTAGAAAAACTATCACTTGTAATAACAAAGAGTGTATGACGTATGGATGTACTGCAATCGTACTGGATATCGATTCTCTGATCCGAGGATTGAGACAAGAGATGGAAGATTCTAAACTGTATAGGGACCGTTCACATATTACGTAATCAGCCGAGGGCGGAGGGGGTTTCCAAATGATTACGCTTGATTACGGAGGGGGGACCTTGATTACGTAATCAAGACATTTTCAGAATTCTTGGGCCTCGACGCCTGTCAGACTGCAAGTTCAAAGTTTGACATGCATCATTTTCTCTGATTAGGTTTACAGTATGTGTGTATACCTCTGGCGGGTCACGTGGTATAGGGACCGTTCACATATTACGTAATCAGCCGAGGGGGGGAGGGGGTTTCCAAATGATTACGCTTGATTACGGAGGGGGGAGGGGGGTTTTGACCTTGATTACGTAATCAAGACATTTTCANCCAGTTTAAAACCATTGAGTTTCACTCAATCATCTTTCAAAGAAGATGAGGATTCCTCAGATTACGTAACGTCAGTTATCTGAAAATGAGGGGATGTTAGATATATTCTCACACTTTGGGCATAAGGAGACTGGAACTGAAGATAAACTTTTACCCCGAGTTGCAAATCGATTGAATAGCATTGATTTACTCAGACTCATGAGTTAGGAAATCAGATGATTCACATACATGAAGGTACGTCGTACACACATAGTGTGTAGAACGTGGGCTATTCTCTGTATTATGGCTCACACCACACACTACAATGAAAGGATGAGTTTATATATGAAATGTTGTTAGAAAAAACTATCACTTGTAATAACAAAGAGTGTATGACGTATGGATGTACTGCAATCGTACTGGATATCGATTCTTTGATCCAAGGATTGAGACAAGAGATGGAAGAATCTAAACTGTATATCAACAGTATCCCTGCAGATGTAAAGCCCCCTATTTTATTTAGCAGAGTTTTAATTCTATTGCAACAGCTGCACAGCGAATGACAAGAATCGAAGGATTGAAGAAATCAAGCCAGTGACGGTTAAGGAAATGTAATCCATGCTTTATTCGCCCCAGACCCCGCTGCAATGACCAGCTCCTTATTCAACCCTCCGGCAAAGTTTACTGTACGCTCGGCAGAGTGAACCGTCGGGCTCCATAGTCTTGAGTTAAATCTCTCACCCATAGCTGAGTAGTGCGGTGGCCAGGAATCGAACTTACGATCTTTCGATCAATAGTCCAAATCACTACACCAATTACCCTTAGAATAACTAAGTGGCAAGGGAGAACGGAGTAGTTTCGGCCCAACGTACCCCTCACGGCCTCACACTTCACAGCTTACAACTGCAAGGCTGAGCCACCCGCTAATCCGGAATTCAGAGCTTCACAGTAGAGAGGGACGGGGGTGGTTGGAGATAGGAATCAATAGAAGGAGAAAAGATAAATGTAGATATCGAAATGATTTTCAAATTCAAAGGAGTACATTGGTTAGTGATGACTCTGCCATAATAATTTTATATTTTCAAGGTGCAGTAAAAAGGGAGGTCATGGGTTTTAGTTTTCAGAGAATGGTTATCAACAGTAAGAAGCTTGATTGCGCTGACGTGATAACATTCCATGCCTTGTTATCGATTGAATATCGGTATTCGGTTGTTTTGGTCATAGGATACTGATGGATGGTGGCTTTGCAGAAGTATTGTGTAATTTTTCGATACTGTGATACTGTGATGCTGTGATAGCTACTATCTGGATGCCATGATTCAATAGTGAGAGAAATAAAGAGATGACTGTCACAACTTGACAATCCTCTATCTCACCTATCACTCGTGGGGTGGTGTTGATGGTGTGTGTGTCCTCGTCCTCATCGATCAAGCTGGGTCTATAAAGCTATAACAGCTTAAAACCAATCTTCAGATTGACTTAATATTGTTATTAAAAGCATGGTCCAAATTTATAACAGTTTTCAGGCAGCAATAATCATGATGACAAACCCTATTGTCCATATTGAAGGTCGATCTGTTCCTGGAAGGTCTTCAGGATCTCTTCACTGTTAAAGTCCTTCTCACGTATAGGTAACACTGGGGGACAGCGCCATATCAGTATGCAAATATCAATAACTGAGTGATAGATGGTTCATGATAAACCCAGGATACTCAGTGTTTCAACTGAACTTACTGGTCAAGGTTCCTGAGAGCATGTTGAGCATCATTCTTGACTATCTTCTCCAAATGTCCTTCTCCAAATGTATGATCCTGATCTACAGCTGGCTGATCATGTTCTTGGCAGCCACTGGGGCAGATCCTTCAACCTCCTCAATCCTGAACTCGACCTCTAAAAGTAAAGGGCAGACTGGGCCTCAGCCTCATGGGTAAGACAAAACTATATCTTGGATGTCATATCAGTATGATGTCAATGTGACACTGTGTCAATGTAACTGGCAAGAATCTAGAACAAGGCTACACAGCTTAATGACATCCTTGGCGAGAAGACAAGTAAAGAATCTAGAAAGGCGTAACCCAAAGAAAATCTGAATTCAATCAATGATATCAAAATGAAATCAATAACACCTATCATACTCAACAAGACAATATTCACACAGCAACATCAACCTCAGTCTGCCCTTTGGTAGTAGCTAGGGCACCAATTTGAGAGCCCAGAAAGTCTTGCATGTTGCCTGATGCAGCAGAGAGATAACATCCGGCAACTTGTCTGCGATTCAGATATTCTTATTAGTGTTTGTGATTGGTAGCTCATAGAAACCTTCGTTAAGACAGGATGCTTCAATATTCCCAGTTATTTTACCATAAATATCTGAAGAGGAAGCATCAATAGATATATGAGATAGGTTTTGAAGTATTGTATGGCTGTTTGAAGAGTTGTTTGGTGATCACTGGGATCAAGAGATTGATGGGCAGTTTTGTGTCATATTATCCCAAGTTTCAGTGACCATGACGTTATATGGAGGGTCTAAAGGCCCCAACCAAGATATAAACAAATGAATAAATGCAACAAATGGGTATTTAACCTTCACTTATTCCTAAGCTATCTTTAGCTTTTAGACGTCTATTTATATTCCACTAAACTAGCTTTAAAAGATACCTTTCCATTCACACATTTTTGAAAGTATAATGAGAAACCTTTTGCATCTGAGAAGTTTACANCTGAAGAGGAAGCATCAATAGATATATGAGATATGTTTTGAAGTATTGTATGGCTGTTTGAAGAGTTGTTTGGTGATCACTGGGATCAACAGATATGACACAGTTTTGTGTCATATTATCCCAAGTTTCAGTGACCATGACGCTATATGGAGGGTCTGAAGGCCCCAACCAAGATATATACAAATGAATAGATGCAACAAATGGGTATTTAACCTTCACTTATTCCTAAGTTGGTTAATATACACTATCTTTAGCTTTAAGACGTCTATTCATATTCCACTAAACTAGCTTTAAAAGATACCTATTCCATTCACACATTTTGAAAATATAATAAGAAACCTTTTGCATCTGAGAAGTTTACATTTTGGCGAAATAGAATTCTTATTTCTGGAGAGGCTCTTTTAACAATCAGTATTAATATCTTCAAAGAATAAAATAGGTATCTACTATCTTTTAAATCAACTGGTGATGTCATTTTTGAACGATAAATATCTAGATATATTGTATTAATGATAGTTGAATTTTGGAAAAGCTAAAAGTGAAGATATTTTGACTTTGCGTCGCGCAACGCGCGCGCCGCACACGTTTAGGGACCTTGTCGGACACGAATGTGTGCGAAATGGTCCCATACATATCGCCATAGCGATATATTTTTGTAGGGGGTGAACGAAAAAAATCGACTTCAACAAAATATGATAAACTTGGTATCAAAATGATCTGCAGGCTGGTACTAACTCGGAGAACAAGTTTTGTTGCCAGAAATTGTGATTTGAAAGAGTTGTAGCTTGTAGAAGAACAAGGACTGGGCGCAAAAAGTGTAACACCAAAATTTCGCGAGAATATGCCAAAGTTACGGTGTCTGTCGTTAAATCGAAATAACCATCAACTCTTTTGTTCAAACTCAACGATAAGCCACGGAAATTGAAGATGAATGTTTCTTTAAGCAAACATCGAAGTATTCAAGCCGATTGAGTATTTAGAAGTCAAGTTATGGTGGTTTGAAAACAACGCCTGAAAATCCGANCAAAGCAATACATGGAAAATTTTGAAGGATTTCACCTTATCGAACAGAACTTAACCTCTGGCTTCTGGGGGCGGCGCCCCCGGACCCCTGCTCCTGATTATAAATGATTATCTGCTTATGTTTCAGCTGTATTCTAAGCTAGTCATCATATTGTGATAGTTGTTAACAGAGAACTGATCAGTGATCAGACTGATTACAGATGGTGATCGCTGATTTTAGGGAAATTATGCGGAAAAATAACATTTACCAATACTGAATACTGTCGAAAAAAGGGAAATACGCTATACTAAAGACCTGTGTCCAGGTCCTGTTATAAAAAACAGTGTTGTTATAACAGTGTTGTTGTTTTAGTGTTTGATTTCACATCCGTTCCATTTATAAATATGATGAAAACGGGATTTTTCTATCCGCTGCATCTATTGCAGCGATTAAACTTAAAGTGATTAAAGCGATTAAAAGCGATTACATTTTTAGGGTAAAATCTTACAAGTACAACGTTAAGAAACGATCTCTAAGTCTATTGAATTTGAACGATCTCCATGTTGCATGTTGAAACGATCAGAGGTCACAGCAACACGGCTTCAACTTCCAGTGTTGTAGGATTTCACCCTACCCTTGCTGGCGGGATTTTATCCCTGGACGGAATGAAAATTGCGCGCATGGCACTGATGGCCGGGGTAGGGCAATGTAAAATCCTACAACTTCCAGTGCGTGCAACGGCCGACGAATCGAATCTGCAGTTGCAGCTCAGTGCAATTCAAACTGTAAAACTGAAGACATGAAACAGAAACATAAACAACTGACTCGAGCTGTCTGATTGTCGGTGTCATCTGATTCTGTCATCGCGCGCACATAATTTAAAACTGCATGTGCAACTTTTGTCTCCAGCTCCCCCAAAATATTTCAAAAATTATAACAAGATTAAGAATTGTGCTTGCGTCTCCGTTATAGTTGTCGATCCACGATCGCGTTGATGCAGATGACATGATAGACTAGGCGGAGGCCCTGTCGAGATCAGAATTTCGTTTTGCGCGCGCGGCGCAAACTTATTTCAAACAGACGCTAGCCGCTAGGCTAGGCTTCGCGGCTAACATCGCCAGACAACGCTTGCGCTAAAGGCAAGCATTTGTTACAGATATAGATGTTACCTGACCTGTTTCTCGCGCGCGGCGCATGAGCATGTCAGCATGAGCACTAATTCATTCCCAGCTGCGCAGCATGTTGTTGATTGATGATAAAACTTGAATGATTTCTTTCTACCCTCACTGGCGGGCGGAATAAAAATTTATTTATTTATATTGTGTGGAGCAGACAGAATAGGAAATACCCTGCACTGATACAGTGATACAAACCGGTCGCTCGAGAACTCGACAAGTTTTTGTGCGCTTTGCAGTGTGGATGTTTGTTTTCAGTGCTTGAGAGAATTGTGATGGCTAAACACCATTATCCTAGTATTTATTTTTAATCCTTCATGACATAAATTTGCATAAACAATAAAGACTTTTACTTTCTCAAACTCGATTCTTGAATTTTAACAAGACTCTCGAATTAGCTCAAGCACAGATTGTTGGTCTGGTGAAAGGTGTGACCTCATATTTTGTGAAGTAAATATTTGTATCAGTTTTTAATCACATTTTTGCAGCTGCATATTGATGGTATTTCAGATCTTTGCTTCATTGCAACTTTATTATATACCAGCTTTAGATTGGTGCATCCATCTAAAGCTGATTTCACCAATTATAACACATAGACACACATTCACAGTTCATACACGTTCATGTTTCAATATCTTACAATCAAGATCACTGATAAAAACAATCATGAAACATCATAAAATGAGTTAAATCCTACCCCACTTGTTGTAAAATAACAACATCAGGCATCTAAAACACAGATGTATTCCTTTGAGTCT
This sequence comes from Beroe ovata, assembly GCA_946803715.1. Lineage (NCBI taxonomy): Eukaryota > Metazoa > Ctenophora > Nuda > Beroida > Beroidae > Beroe > Beroe ovata. The sequence continues at coordinate 10,491 of CAMPET010000122.1, forward strand.
ATTGCATTACAAGTTTATAAATGATTGTTCATCTCAGTGTGATATGATAGAAAGGTAGCCAAGTCACTAGATACTGATAAATGCAGATGATCTAATACTTGACATTGATACTATGTTGTACTGGGTAACTTTCCTGTTTGTCCTTGTTGGAGTCCTCAGCTCATCATGGTTTCATTATGACAATGATGGTAAGGTTAACCATGATCATTTTACTTGTTTATGATTAATCAATAATCATTTTCACTTTCACTTTGATAATTTCAGGTTGTCCTAACTGTGTTGTTTTCACAACAGATACAAATTTCACTTCAATATTATCCTTTGAATCAAAGGTTTTAATTGGTGCAAAGAATAGCATCTACCAAATTGATTTTCCAGAAGAATTGTCTATGCAATATGCAGACAGGGTAAGTAGTCCAGTGAATGATCTACTGTTCCTTGAATAACAGTCACTATTTGAAGTATCTCCCTATTGCTGATGCCAAAAATATCTTACAGTTTGAGCCAACTAATCGAGAGAGATGTCTCCAATCACTGGGTCAAACAGATGACGACTGTCAAAACTATTACAAAGTCATGCTACCACTCAATAAAGCTGACTTGTTCATCTGTGGAACCAGTGCATATCATCCTACATGTGGAGTGAGGACTGTAAGTGAACAGCCTTGATGCCCAGTTTTTCCTGTATAATAGGATTAAACTTTCAAGCACCAAAATCTCTCTGGCAATTCCAGGATGATAGCAATTGATATTACATATTATCTAGTACATTGGACTGTTGTTTCCTATGATAATGGACAATCAGTTTACCTGGGAATCTCACATTATATGGAGTACATAATTTATTGATCATAAACCTATCTTAACAATTTAAATATGAGAGGCGCTAAATGACATTCATTAAATTGTGGATCATTACACCAAACTAAGCATGTCATCATGATCTTATTATGCCAAGTCACAACTCCTACTATCAAGTGATGGAAGCTTGCATGGTTTCTATTGGAGGGTTGGTATCATCATATCTGGCTCTTATTGGATCCTATTGGATTAGCATGGTCGTCTATTAAGTTTCCCTCAGTGTTTTTAAACATACCTATAACTACTTCATGGTAACTTATCAATTCATTATGCATGTATGTAGATATGTCTTGTGATGGTGTGAGTGCAGATTATAGCTGGGCAGGGAGATTTTAGAGGTTATATAGTGGTGTAAAACCAGTTTGATGGATTAAATCAAGGATAATATGTAACCATACACGGGACTGTATAAATATTACTGGACACTGCCTCTCAACTATAATGAAAGATAGTATTATGCCAGTATGCTACAGCCGGCAGCTAAATCTCATTACACCCCTGGTAGGTAAGCAATAAAAATAGTCAATGTTTCTCCTAATTTGATACAAAGTAACGATTCCCCTCTTATAATCGCATTATTCCACGGTTTGCTGCATATTTTCGCCTGCTTATAGTAATCCCGATGAAGAAGCAAATCACTACGTCCTGATGATTGTAGTATATAAGATGAACATTGGAAGAGTACTTTATACTTTTATAGATTCCATTCAAAAACTCTTTGAACTGCTTTTTGTGGCGTGCTCTAATCGAAAAAATACCATTCTACAAAGCACTGTTGAATTGATACAGCATCTTTGTTGTGAGTTGTGGGAATACTTGATTAGATGTCATGTATGCGTATGATAATGCCAGCATACATCATCGTTCTTATGTTGCAAAATATGCCATGCATTTCTTGATTCTACCTCTTCTCTCTCCGAAATAGCGACCTTAGGAAGAATGCTGTGGAGCACCCTCATTATTGATGTTAAACTTGAAAAAGAACCATTGATACCCAGGGTTAAAATGTCATATCTCGACTTCTGATAACGTTCCCAGGGGGAGCTGGCGATATTCTGGACAGTGATGAGATTCTTTAGTTTACCATATCTTGAATTCAGAGAAATAGTGACATTTGGTTGCTTGGGGGTAGACAGACGGTGACAAAATTCGCCACCGTGCTTATTCTGTAACGTATCTTCCATCGCAATGTAACCATATAGTCAGCTACTACTTATCTGCTTCTCAACGGAATTTTCTGATCACGCTATATAATAATGCTGTCTATGAATGATCTGTTATCCTATTATGCTTCTTAATCGCAGTTTTGCAAGTAAACATTTTAACAACAATTTGTTATGATAGCATGCAATGCAACTTAGTGCGTTTTACAAACTTTTATAGTGGGCCTCGCTCTTGAATCCAGCGAGGCCCACTATAATTAAGGGAATTAAAGTGGAAGTAAGCGGCTGATAATCGCGTTTTGCGCAGTGATATAGGTATTCCGGGACCTGTCATGTTCCATGTACACACACATCACCACTTCCTCCGACATAAATTACAACTATAGAGGGGAGTGATATTTCCACTATAGAGTGGGGGAGAATTCAAGCAGAAAACATTCTTGTAATATTCTAGTTAATTCATGCGTGAAATTACTGATACTGTCACTTGAAAGGAAATATCATTCATCACATGCCATCCTGTGAAAACGATCCTATCTTCATGCTGCACATACACACACACACAGATTCACTGTGTTAATATACCTGTGGTCTTATCTGGAAAGTTGAAAGATGACCATAAAAGCATAAAAAAGTCTGTGATTTGGAAACCGCGGCTGAAAATTCATCCCAAATTTACCCACTTCCTCCCTTCAGATATCAGATTTGTCGTACAGCACTCACAGCAGTGATGGACTTGGCATATGCCCGGCTGACCCAAGGGCAAGCACTTCATATCTCAAGTTAAAGGATTGTGAGTACATTATCATATATTTGAAGACTGTATTTTGGATGGAGTGTCGCTTGTGCTCAATCTTGCCTGGTTCTGTATATGTCAATTGTCATCTCCTATCCAATAGCAGTATGATCACAGAACAGTGAAGTATTGGAAGCTTGAACATGTTTTCCGAGTTCTCAACCAATAACCACCTCACAGTTTTGACGTATTGCACGGGTCGAATTAAGGGGTAGAATTCCGAATTGAATTAATTATGCCTCCCTTATAATTGTCGTGTTATATTATAATTACAGTAAAACAGCATCGCGATGTGTGTGTGTGTGTGCGTGTGTGTGTAATTGTTTGTGAGTACACGTGCTGAAGGGTCCGTGAAAATGCTATTTCCCCTCATATGAGATAAGAGCTGGATTCAGTTACACACTCCCCACCAGCAATAGCAGCTGCGGGCTCGCTGTACCATGAACACAAAATGGGACTCGGGAAGGGGTGCTAGGGAAAATTACCATAATTATTACGCGATAGGTATAACATATTGTAATGGGAGAAACGGGAAATTTTGTGCGATAAAACTGCTTCCGAACACCTTTAATATTGAGATTACACGTTGTAAAATATATCACGACTTGAAACGGTTGTTCATGTGAACTGGGTTTGTTGTCAGTGGAGTTCTAATGGGCCGGCTGAGTGTCGCCTGCTATCTGTTGTCAGTTATGAGCGTTGTCATGATGCGTTAATATCTGGTGATATCACCGGTTTTCACTCCACAGACACAGGAATGTCTGACAACTTGTCTGCATTCCCCCCTCTCTCTCACTCTCTCCGGTAAAACAATTTGGTCGGTAACAATCCAAGGTGCTACCTGTGCCATGCGGCGGAATTAATGAAATTTATTCAGAAACTGCAAAATATAATATTATGTCGTTAGATTTCGTATCAGGTGACAGTACGGAATGATTTAAACCCCCCGTCCTATTCTAGAGGGGGCTATAACCACAGTTAGAATAATCGCTCCCTCTAATTGATCACATGGAGCTACCGCGGGTGATAAGTACTATAATAATAAACAGCCTCGGCACAGCCTCACCGCTCTCTAGTAGAATATTCTCCCACTGTTTGAGGAGCACAGCTGTCTCAATGATGTCCCCCATTGCAGTAATGGTTAATCTGTAATCCAGAGCCCGTGACAATAGCAGATAGCTGACGTTCCCTAGAAGGTGTGGAGGCGGAAATGGTGGGGGAGAGCAGTTGCCAAGTGGTAGGCAAGCTAATCAGTCCAGGATTCTGCCAGTCCTTGGTCGTCCTCCAAATAATACGTGTGCTGATAAAGCAAGGCTAGGTGCATAATTTATCAAAATTGATGGAATAAATCCCGCTATAATGAATGGTCAGCAGGAACAGCGGTCAACTGTGCACGACTGGTAACTCAATACGATTAATTATAGTACCCGCAGCTGTAATTCCCTCAATTAATAAAAACAGCTGATGGGAATCTTCCTAAATGAGCAGAGGACGGAACGATTCAATTAAATTAGAGAGAATAACCAATATCTTTAGCTTAACCGATCTCCAGTAGTAATCGAGTCTTAGCAACGGCTGTTATACTCATCACACAGACAGCCTGACGGATAGACTCACAGACGCACACAGACAATAGACAGACACATCCACACACACGCACACACATACACACACAGACACACGCACACACGTACATAGCCACATCTTTCACACGGCTGCGGCACCCATTATACCCAATACCCATTATTATTTTGGACGCAAGCTGCGTACCACATGATGTGTACCACTGTGGAAAAGCTCCTGTAGACAACTTGTCACTTTGAGACGCATGTCAGACGCACACCGCTCAGCTGTAGAAATACACAGCTTGACTCCTAGTCCTACTCAATGATAGGAAGTCTATGGTGGGAAATGAGTGTTGCCATCCACGTCTATGAAATGAATGGCATTCGAGTCATTTTGGGTCCAAATCTGACAAAATCCCCGTATCGTATATCCCTCATTCAAAGAAGTTCACTGTCATTCATCTCACCATGTTTCGTTGCTCAACATTCCAAACATAGTTAATTGCTCCAAACTCAAACATGAATTAAGGCAATGATAGGCTGCTGTTTTGTCCATCTCTCACCCCGCATTATTTTCACATTTTGTAAGATGAATAACCTCTTATACGACTATAAGAAGAGCTCACCTGTGTGACTCACTCGACGTTACACCTCTATATCGCAGGTGTTACATGTGTTACAGGACACAGGTGTGAGAGGTGTTACAGGTGTTAGGTGGGTGTCAAATCGTATTATTGTTGTTACTCGGCTGTGTGTGTGTGTTTTTGAGGGAGAGAGAGAGAGAGAGAGAGAGAGAGAGAGAGAGAGAGATGGGGACGAAAGACTTTTATCACACTTTCTTTTCTTCCAATTAACTGTTGAATGGAGCCAAAGGACGTTGCTACAGTTACACTGGTTCATTGTTCTAACTATAGAGGATGAATCCTAATAAGATTTGATGACTTTGAAACATCATCAATGTAAGGTCATGAGTCAAGTTATCCTTGATATTGGATACCATCACTTAGTGCTCTGCCATGCATTGTGACACATGAATATTGCAGCATTTATACAGAGCTGTCATCATGGTGTTACAATTTGGAATATGACAGAGATAAGAGGATAAGGGTTTATGTTGTTGACATGTCCAATTTATCATCAAATGTCAAAAAGAACTATATTAGGTATATGCCCGAGCCCAGAGATTATAAGGGATCGCCAGCTCAAAGACTCCTGACATTTCTTTGGCCAAAATGGGCATGCGGACCAATATATCGAACTCTAAATTCCGTTGCCAAATTTTGAGGAGACTGAATTCTCGTGAATGTTGGTACTTATTACAAGCGGTAAATACCCAGCCAGTTTATTAAATGCTTTACTGACTTGTCTGCAAAATATTATGATGAATGTAAAATATGTGTTTATCTCACTTCGTCAATCTGCTGTTACATAATAATGTTTTAAACATGTACTCCAAGCAGAATTTTAATTTTTGGGCATGTTTCTGGCTCTAAATTTCCCCGATAAAGTTTCGGTGTAGGCCACCGTTGTATATGTTCGTAAAGGCTGTCTTATGAAATGTGGGGCGGTGGGTATTGTAATATATTCGTATTTAAATGATAAAATTCAATTTATTTGTCGCATGTTCTGATCAAGTCAAGTTAATAAGAGACACGGCTCGACAGTGCTGTGAAAACCTCACTGAGCGATTAACACCTACGAATAGGTGGAGACAATCAGTCTGGCACATGACTGGTGACTGGTACTCCAGTGAACACAGACCTGGAGTTTGGAGTTCGAAGGATCAGTTGTGGCCTTCGAGCTATATATTAGATTTTCCAATTCATTTCCGGCGATGAAGACTTAATGGTAGTTTGAAATATAGAGTTCATGCTTTCTAGGTATAATGGTGATTTCGACTCAAGAAAAAGTGCTTCTGTGAGCCAGGAAGACGTGTAAACATGGTAGTCAACCAAATCTAGACGCTTGACTGGTGTCGGTTGCTGGTGTTGACGTGTCCATTGTTCAATGAGGTGTCACAATGTCATTTTTGCTGGGAGAGTGTGTCAACAAGTAGCACCAACTTAACACAATGTATTCATTGGCTGTCATCAACATAGAGTCATGTGGTACCCATTAAGATAAGAATTGTTTGGAGATATGCAGTTGTATCTGGATACCATTAAACGCAGGGCCGTGATAACAAATGTATAGGATGGGTCTATTGAACTGTCCTTGGCACGCTTATTGACAGTTTTACAAAACAAGATTTGGTAAATGGTTCAGTAGATAGGTACACTGGTAACTTGTATTTAATCGGTTTGAGGAATTGTTGGCGTAATCAGAATTCCGACATGAGCAGTAAGTGGAACACACTTGTGTCCGGCCCCAGGTCACAAACAAGAGTGTGCCACTCAACAAACACAATCTCTCTCCGCGCACCGCTACAGCACACGTATTGTTATGGGTACCGCGTCACGCTTCCCTGAGTAGTCCACTATCACTAACCGACAGTCCAGATTGATACAGCCACAATAAGTGAGTTATTGTGTGGGATGATAGTGGGACTGTACGTAGTCACTGATTCAGGCGTTAACTATGATAAAGGGTCAAAGTTTCGGTTCCTATTGATTGCTCATTCTATGAGATGTTCACTGAGCAACTGTTTTCAATCTCCAGAGCGTAGAGAAAACTGTAGGTTATCACTTTAGAGAAAACACCAGCTAATGGGGCACACTTTACCGTTACTCCGTGTACATGCTTGTATGTTGCAATACCGTGATAGTATTCACCATATTATAGACATTAGACGACATACAGAGCACTGAGCTTGACTCACCACTATCGGACATAGATCACTACACCACTGTTCAAGATGCATTAACACCCCACTTTTACTCTGTGTGTGTGTGTGTGTGTGTGTGTGTGTCTGTGTGAGTCGAG